>JALMLS010000347.1:0-19070 GCA_038496445.1 Trichosphaerium sp. ATCC 40318
GAGTACAGAGTCGTTCTAGGAGATGGTGTAAACGTACAGATAATAGAATGTACATTCGAAACTGCCACTTTTGATGGTACGGAACATTAGGTTTTTTTCTTACAGCCTTCATTTCATTAGTTTGCTTACCAACTGTTTAAGAATTTACTATCCTCGAAAACACGCTCGGCGTAGAGGTAACAAACACAGAGAATTCATTCAGGTTTGTGTTTTTATTTCTTTACTCACATGCTCTTAAAGTTGTTCAAGCTAATGGTTTTTTTTGTAGAGCAGAAGTGCCTTCTCAACTTGAAGGTGCTCCAGATATTGTACTCAGAATTCAATATGGCGAACCACAACCTAACATGGGGAATGTGAACCTGTCAGGTATATTTTTTCTTAAATCCTACTTACTTTGTTCAATCTCTAACCACGCGATTAGAAGAAGGTTAGCACGTAAAAGAGCACAGAGAATTGCACTCTTTTCCCAATAAACCACTTTTCCTTTCAATTATGTCACTTTTACGGTAAATTCATAGCTTCGCTAAAATGAGGGCAAAGTTGCCTTTCAACTTTGTATTGCTATACTTAGTTAGCCGCACATACATGTAAAACTCTCGGGTTAGCTTTATGGGTAATGTCGAGGCTCAATCAAATACTGTTTCTTATTGATTCAAACCTCAAGCTGAATCTCAGATTATAAGCACGTGCACAAGTCTTAGGGACAATTTCCCATTCGGTTATACGTGGGTTGTACCTTTAACTACCATTGCCACAAACTAAGTAGCAACACTTTATAAAGAAGTGGCTATGATGAACGTCAAGAGGTTTACTTAGGGCTGGCAAATGATTTTAAGTCAACTTTTTCTCAAAAGCATTTTTTTACTATTCAACGCACTGTATATACTAGTAAACCAAGGGAGATATCTTTACATTGCTTCTCCAAGCGAAAAACCACGTCAAAGGGCCCTCTGAATGGAAAAAGAAGAAATAAACGCTGTAAAACCAGTATCCAAACCAAAGAGAAAGCGTTCCAAGCGCCCAAAGCAAAAAAAGAGGCGAAAACTCAATAATGTCGCTATAAGACGTACATCTTATTTAATACAAGCTGCTGACCTTGTAGCGGATTCAAATCCAGAGTTAGCACGATACTATGCCTACACAAATAAAAAAGTAGCAAAAAAGGTCCCAAACGACTTCAGACTGTACGCAAACGCATAAAACATCAATTTCAACTAATTTAAACAAGTGGAGCTGATGTAAAAGCCAATATATGCCGTTACTGCCATGCAGTGCTAATTTCAGGCGTAAACAAACAAACTAGAATGAAAGGTAACGCAAAAAAAACACACCAGGAAATCATAAAAGAGAGTCGGTTAACCGTTCAAATATTTAGCTCAAAGAGAGACACATGTTGTCGTTACTTGCACAGAATGTGGGGCGTTACAACAACGTAGAATGGTTAAACGTCCTAAACCTAGAGTAAGACGTACAGATATACAAATAGAGGAGACAGTACGTCAAGAAATCATTCATTTAATATGCACGTGTGCTAATCGGTTCTTTCCCAAAAAAGACTGTAGAAAATTATCAAACGTAACCCTCTTATTGTTGGTACTACGACCATAGACGATGTAGATCTTGTAAAATACTTTTCAACGTGACAGTTTCACAAACAGCTAACGGACCAAACATACACATCGCAGTTCGAGATGTGATACATTTGTAAGCTTTAACATAAATACTCAGGTTTTTGTATCTTTATGTTGTGTACGCCTTATACCTTCTGTTATTGTGGTGAGCACAACAATAAACGTGAGGCTACAACCTGATGATATCTTATTGTATAGTAGTTTATTATTGTTACGCAGCCTCATACATTGGTTTATATCCGTCCGGTACTTCATACCTATAATTTAATAAGAATATCAACAGGTTCGTTGGACAGTTTGCATCAACGCACCTAAACCCATCCACACCAAAATTCGCTGTGCAAGCCTGGGCTATTTCAAGGGAAAATGCTGGTGCTAGACCTCCTTCTGGTACCTCAAATCCTACAAATTTATCCGCTAGCCAAGCCTAAAAGGCATCATTAGTTAGCATTCAACCAAAAACAAAATCGTTCAAAAAACCCCGAAAACATACTCCTCCGTTAAGACAGAATCTCATCCGTGTGGGTGTCTATTATACATATAAGAAATAATAATCATGCATAATACTAGATTAACTTACCGAATCTAGGTCTAGGCAACATTGGAGAGTCATTCCTTTGCTCCACTTTGGCATTTCGTCCAAATCTTAGAAAACCAATTAATTTTAAAATGTTGTTGTTTTGGTTTACCATAGAAAGGAACACGCTTCTTTCCAGCATGCCAGTAAACACGTCTGTATAAATCAATAGCCCATGATAATTCATCATCTCCAATTCCAGAACCATGCTAGTACGGAAAGGTTAGATAGCTTTCCAGACAAAACAAGCATAAAATAGTAATTTACCTTGTAATCTAACAAACAATTGGGTGATGCCCAACCAACTTGCATTAGTCTGCTTGTGATAAATGTCACTTCATAATACCATTTACCTATAGAACTATTAAGTCAAATATCATGATGCCTATACGCACCAGTAGTTACAAAGCAATCAGCAATACAACTATCAAAAGCACAGAATCGATTAACTACGGTTAAACCATCCTACAAAAAAAAGTTAGCCTTTCGTTTTTACTTACCCACATCACGTGCAAAACACGTATAAAGCACGTGCTTTGTACATGTTTTTTGTTTTCTTTTAATGTGTTATTAATACGTACAGGGCATGTTAAGCTCCAGGAGTTATATACTTTAAGTTTTTAAAAGAACCTCTAGACATTTTGATTTTGCCTTTTGCAAAAAAATTAGTGAAAAGAAAAATCGGACAAAGGCATTTGTCTTGTATGATAGAATATCCGATAACAAGAAATACTAAGAAAAATAGTTTTATAGTTCTTTGATTGGTCGTAGTTCATTATTATGGGGAAAGGGACTGTAATAGATACAAGACACAGATTTGTTCCAAAAAAGAAAAAACTTGACAATAACCAGGAGTTGTACCTGAAATAGTCTGTTGTGCACAAGATAATAGTAAACCATTCAAATGGCTTTGATTGGTCGAATTTTGGGAGATCTTTCAGTTGTTCCGCAAAAGTCATATGTGATGCAGATGTTGTTTTTGCTAATTTCTCAAGCTCTCCTCTATGGTCACGCATTACTGCTTCTATGATAGAAGGTCACAACAAACTCAATACAGTATAAAATCATGTAATACTTACCGTTCCTAGATAGAGCAACAAGAGCGTTGATAAGGTACCCAACAGCCTTTTTAGTAATATCACATTTAGCACGAAGAATATCTTTGAATACAGAGAACAGATTTTGACCAATCAAGTACTCCACAGCTTGTGGTTCAAAACAAAGTGTCATTACTGTAAGAGCAATAACACTTAAGCATAATTTATCAGGTGCATTATATAGATAATCACAGGCAAGATCCCATACTGACGAAAGAGATTTGGCTAGAAAAAAAGTAAGAACTAAAAAAACCAAGCAATAGCTTGAATCATTCAACCTCTTACACCCATTAAATTGTTTTTATCATTAAAATTAGCGTAAGATCGTATTATGTGGGGTGGGAGGGAAAAAAGTGAAGAGAATTTGAATGATTTGAGTTGTGTCAAGAAAACCAAAACCGTACCATCTTGGCTAAGAACACACATAGTACGTGAATAAAATTTAGTCATTTGCTGTGAAAGTTCAATCTTAGTATAGTATTGCATAATGTACTTAGCAGTACGACATTTACGTAGTGCCATATAGAAAGATTCAGAGTCAATTGCTCCTAAGGGTCATAAAGTTAGCCAAAACAAAATCAAAAAACGAAAAAAATGTACCTTCATTTGTATAAAATCTACTAAATATGCATGCCGTCCAATATGTCGTATCATTGTGTCTGTGGAATTTCTCAGCATGCTGCATATCCTTTTCGAATATACCAGTGAGCAAACCAATACCACCAGCATTAAGTAGAGCATTGGAACCTTCTAAAGGAACAGTCAAAAAAAAACGTGCTTCCAAAAAACTGTTTTTTCAATTACCAGTACTGGAAGATACTACCAAGCGTAGCAAACATAACACCTCTTCAAAGCTGTCCGCATCTCTACGGATCCTTATAGCTTTATGAAATATGTCAATAATGCCTTTACTAATCAAGCCATTGCACACACTTGCTAAAGATAAAGTAAGCCTGTAAACGGTTTCTTTTTGTGTACTTTTCACATGTTTATTGTATGCATAAATCAAGTGCTTTAAACACTCTGATGTTGATTGCATTAACTCCGGTTCATTAATACTATCTTTAATATGCTCAAATAGAGTACTTTCAAACTGCATAGAGGCAAGGAGATGCTCTAAAATGTAGTTTAAAAAAAAAGAGGGATAGTTGTTTATTACTTACCACTGTCTTCTCCACCACGGTCAGAGTAAGCCTCAAATAATCTTGCCATGGCTTCAAAAGAGTCATTAAAGCATCTACTTCGTAATTCTTTGTTTGAGACATTATCTTTCCGAGCTTTTCGCGCAGTTTTGTATCCATGCCCAAAGCTATTAAAAAACGAGATTAGTTAGCACTTTTTCTGTAAAGATGCACCTTCTTCGCATTTATCAAAATCTTCCTTAGAAGAAACGGCGTTACCACTAATCAAGAAAGCAGAACAAGATGCTAGAGTATGTATACATGAAGCTGCCATTATAGGATCTTCTCCATGGGCTTCCAGTAACTTCCAGTTCTGTAGGATAACTACAACATATTTGAGCAAACAAAGTGAAGAGATAACGTACACTTATCGAAAGAACCTGACCATTCTGACATATTAACAAGTAAATTACATTCCTTACACCCATCTTTTAGATCAACAGGGATAAGCAGCTAAGACGTATTAGTAGGAAAGCAAAAAAAAAGCAAGAAAATATCAGCTAAAAAAAAAATCCTAAAAAACTAATAGAGAAAAGTACAAAGGTCTGGCTGTTTAACGTTTTGCCTGTAGTTTTCTTTGAATATTAAAATAGCGCACCGTTGAATTCACAATTTTTAACCCACAGCCAGAGTTAACAGTAATACCACCATTGCCAGTTCGCTTATTTTCTTCAAGCAATGTATTGGTGAATACAACTTTGCCACTTTTGACTTCAACCTGACTAATAGATCCATTTGCCATATACGCAATAGCAGATGGATCTTTTAGTTCAATAGTAATCAAACCTTTCCATCCTTGCAAAATATACCTCTTGTGTTGTGCTGTTATAAGAAAAAAAAAAGATTAGATATTAAGTCGCATGACAACTTAAGAGTTTGCCTTGTACGTACCTATACAACGTGAAATTCCAGAGCTTATATGCACAGCTTTATTTATAACTATATGATCTTCTGTATCTATGTCGTAGAAATGTCAGAATGTATTAGGAACAGACGGAACAAAAAAGAAAACAAGAAGTACGTTTCCAAAGTCCTAAGTTGTGTGCCACGTGTATGTAATCGCCATCATGTGCGTATTCCACTGCTTCATTAAGTGTTTTAAATATTCTCTTTTTTCTTATAGCTTGGTGGGGATGTGGCTGTTCATTAGGATCCCACACATCACTTTCATCCCAGTCTTCTGTTTCACTGCAAACAATAGTATGTGTTGCCTACCACAAATTCATGTTTTTTAGAAATAACCAACTCAACTAGAACTAAAAGTATTGTTTTTCGCTGTACTGACGTACCAATGTACGATATATGTACTGTGGTGAGAATTTCGGGCGGTAGTATTGAATACCATAGAACCAAATGCGTTGAATGAGTTCTGCCTTTGTTATGAGTGCTCTATCAGCGACAAACCTGTCTTTTCTAATAATAATAATTAGAATGATCAGTTATACTGTCATAGTCGCTTACGGAGTCTCTTGGTCCTTTGGAAGGTATTTAATATAGCTATCACACAGTTCTTGCCAAATTTCGTCCGTGTTCGCAATATCGCGCCACAATTGGCATGTTCTTATACTAGCTACTAGTGACTTGCCATCCATGCACTTAAATATAGCAAGCTACAAAAATTAGCATTTTCTGTCTTCTATGTACAAAATACGTACTAAAATCTCCTGTGGTAGGTCAGTTATCTCCCAATCTGACGATTCCATGTCAGTTATACTTATTTTCGATCCTCGTAGCATGAAAAAAGAAGAAGATAAATAGATTAAGTCAGAAAAAAAACTATTTCAAGTCAAGAACTACATTTTTCTCGTTCGAAAAATAAGTCAACACCCATCCACAGTCATGTATGAGCAATGTACAATATGATGTAAAGATTGATATGGCAGTAAAATGAGATCTCAAGGTAGACTTCTTTTTATTCTTTTTGTTGAAAGAAATGTAGAAAACTCACAAATTTTCGTCTGCGCTATCAGAAGATAATTCTTGTGGAATGTCTCTTACATCATCAACATTAGCGATAAGTGTTCTATCACCTTTGGTATCATCTCCACGGATAAAAGCTAGAAAGCGCAATACAACACATACAAGTCCCGTAATACCTGAAAGAACGCCCAAGGTCAAAGCCATAAAGAAGATGATTTTGTACTCGAATTGCTTAATGCTGATTGCAATGAGAGCCCAGCATACAACAAAGGCATAAGCTGCATCTCTCCTAAATACAACCATTGAAATCGTTGCAATAGCAATTACAACGAACAAAGCAATAGCTTGACCTTCAAGCCAAAATCCACGAATTTGGGACTTGTCAAGAACTAAGAAAAAATTATTTGGCAAGAAAAACAAACATTGCAAATAGTGCTGTATTAGCTCATGGTAAACACGTCGAAATAACCTTAACATTACCTCTCAACGTTTTCGAGGAACGTGAAAGAGGTGTAAGGGATATCTCTGAGCGTGTTATGCAAAAAGAAAAGAAAAGAAAAGTGTGAAAAAAAAAAAAAGTTGAGCGTACTTGTGTAAAAACATATTGCTAGATTAGCACATGATGCTACAGATAACCATCCAAAGTAAACTGAGAATGGCAATTCGACTGTAAGAAGTCTAATAATTTGCTCTCTCTTACTCTTACCATAAGGGTACTTGTGCTCATCTGTCAAAGGCATCAGTAAAAAACAATTCGAGAAAAAAAAACTGATAATAAAATTCCTTAAGAGGCCGTGAACGGAGTTGTTCATCTCCAAAAGGGTTTTCTCATGCGAATTTACAACCGCATGTATTACTCCGAGCCGTAATAATGGTATTTTTATAAAAATGTACTAAAAACGTACCTGATCTCCCACCAATATCTAGACGGTGGTATATCATGGCGACGGAGAAAAGGGCAATCAAGATAATGACGAACGCAGCCCAAAGTTTTTGATAGTTGAATGCAACGGACCTGTTAGTTATTGTGAGTTTAATTTATGCGTATTCCAATACCTACCATACACCTACAGACAAATTAGAGATTTTGGTATCAAAAACGGTTATTTACCATTTGCTAGGCCATTCACCAGGATCCAGATGGATACTTTGTCCACTAAACCGTTCTTGTCCGCGTTACGAGGGAAAAGTTGATAAATAGCGAAAATCATAAGCCCAATGAATATTACTAGCCATATGCTAAACGCATAGCCAGCAGGAGTTATTCTAAGAGGTTTTTAACAGTTTGCTTGGTTTCGAGTTCGTATGATGTACCTTGTGTCGTACAACGCTGATACCTTAGCATTGGTAGTATTGTTCCAGCCAATGGTAGAGCTTAGCGCGTTCATAACAATCATGAACAAAACAGCGCCAAGATTGCAGATTTGTAGTAAAAGCAAGCGTAGATTCATTGTTGAAGTCAAAAATCAAGCGTAAACACCAAAAAGCGCACAACAAAAAAGTTCCAGTTTTCAAGTCAAATTCCGTCAGTCCGTTACACAGGGTGGTTCAAAAAGGCGTCAATTCCATTTCCTTAGTAAAATAGTTACAGAGCTAACTGCTGCTCTTGAGCATTGACACTAGGAAAAACAAAATTTTCTCAATTTCTTTGCATGCTACACGTGGTTTGTGCATCTTTTTTGGTGAATTTATTGTATACAAACAAACTTCGCTTTTTCCATTACGGAAGTAGTCAATTGAAGAGAATTTTCTCCCAGTTGCTACAGTATGACCAATCTTCAAACTCTAAACGAACCATCCGTATTGGAAAAGTAAGCTCTAACATTTGGTCTGCGGATGCAGACCCGTTCTTCTCACTAATTTGAGACGCTTCAGAATTCTTTACAGTCAAATTCCTTTTGGAGCAAATATCGAAGTATCGTACAATATTTTTGCGAAATACAGAGTAACTACGGACGAGTTATCTCCGTAGAAGTAAGTAATGCGCTATACATAACCAAAATACGTTTAAGGATATTGTTTATTTAAAGAAGAACAAGAAAACAAAGTTTATCTTAAACAAAGAATTTGGAGAAGAGTGTCTCCGGCAGAAACATTATTTTCTTTCATGGTCTTCTCGTTCACTAGCTTGACATCCTTCCCATACAATGAAAGTTGGGTAGTGGGTATGCCTTCTGAGTCGTTAATTTTAACGAGTAGGACATCAAGGGCGTCATCGGCAACGTAAGGGTAAAAAGAAGTACTGAAAGTTAGAGTCTCAATACAAATATAATTTGGAGGAGTGAGTCCTAATTCTTGTAAAAGTTCAGGGTCCGTGGTGTCTTTGAATTCTTTTACAAAGTCATCAATACTCACCCCAGTTATATCTTTACCACCAGCAATAAAACTGAGAAGTTGAGCTCCACTGGCATCCAAGGAATCGGTTTTTCCACTATTTGCAACTTTGTAGAATATTTGAAGACGTGTCGATAAATCACGTGATTTTGCTAAATCGCACATGTGAATGAATTCACCCAAATCAACAAAACCGTTTCCATCATCATCTAAAGCCTTGAATATCTGTTCAATATCTCCAAGCTTCTTTCTCTTCAAAGTGCGTTTTAACCTGAGAAAAGGCATAATACCGATTATATTATCTAGACTTATTTTTTTTCTTCCTCTTTCGCTACCAATAGTATATTCATTCTGATCTACAAGTTTTCCGAGAGTTTCGCATGTCAAAACGGCTATTTTGCCTTTCTTCTTACTATGATCTGCAAAAGTAGCTTTAAGAGACCCTACTTCTCCCAGACTAAGGTTTTCTACGTCTAGACTTGATAGAGAAGCGTTCTCGCTTGCTTGTACTTTGCCGCCTTGCTTGTTGCCCATTGTTGGTTAGATATATTTAAATGGAAAGCGAGACAGCAACGTCAAAAAATGCGAGTTTTCTCAAACCTGGAACTATTTCGGGTTTCGTATACCTGTCAATGTTATGATGCAGATTTATTATCAAAGCGTGTTTATTAAGAATTACGACAATTACAAAAGTTACAAAGCGAGAAATAATATTGTGGTATTTGATTCAGTGAAAGAGAAAAGGGACTTCGCTGAAGATATGAATCTTAAGTTAGGTACAACTTAACATTCCTCCTTGTCTAGATTAATCTAAATTGTAGAAGTATTCTTCAGGGATATAATCATCAACTTCTTCGTCAGATGACAGGGCTGAAACTAAATAAGGCTTTTTTTGCAAAAGCCATTTTTTTGCCACCAAATACAGCCTTATTTTTCACCAAATTGCCTTGTTTTTGCCAAAAAAAATGGGCAAATATGAGGCATTGCCTTGTAATTTTGGGCTTTGAAGCCTCATATTTGGGCCAAATAGCAAGCAACTGGTTCACTAATTAGCCTTAAAATAGCCTGCATTGTTGGTCCAATAATGCCTCATTTTTTGTGCAACAATAAGGCATTTTTGCCCTCAATTTTTGGGCATAACCCAGGCACCATATACTCATAAAACAAGGCTTTATATAGGCATACAATAGTGATTCATTTATTAAAGTACAGTACACAAAACACAAAAAACTTCAATGTCCTCCATGTGAAAAAAAACCTTTAGTTAAAAAAAAAAATTAACAAATTATTGGTATAATTTTCGCGGACTGGAAAAATGGTTTAAAGTACCTATAATCCTGTTGTAGCTGGATTTGGGTGCTGCGGTTCGAATGGCGGTGGTTTCGTTAGAATCCATAAAATACTAAGCGCGTGGTGACGGCGTCTATATAAAACGTCAGTAGTAAATGAAAAAAAAATGTTTAGGAAGTGTTGGTGTGGTGGAGACTTACCTTAAACCAATGTATCCTTAATGTACAATGTGTACACAACCAATGCCTAATTGGTGCCTATAAATTTAAGGCTGGCAATGCATAAAAAAACTAGGGCAGGCATTGCCTAAAAAAAACAAGGCATTGCAACAATTAAGGCATTGCCCAACAAAGCCTTATTTCAATGCCTGATTTTTGCCTTTTCTGCCATTGCCTTTGCAAAATCAGGCATTGCCATTTTTGCATGCCTGATTTTTGCCATCAATGCCTGATTTTAAAAAAATGCCTTCATATTTAAGGCAAAGCCTTGTTTAGTTTCAGCCCTGTGAGTAAACCATTTCATAATCAGATGAGTCAGGCACGTTATTGAAACCGTTGTTGAAATCGACGTGGATAGTACCATCCGCATTAGTTGTGACCATCGGTTGTTCTTGAGGGTCGCTGTTGTCGGTGGTATTTAAGCAAGATTCAAAACGCGGCATCTTAAGTGTAGGAACAGGAGAAGGCGCATTTCTGTTTACTGGACACTTAATACTTGTTAGCGACTCATTATCTCCAAAATCGACATCTGGATCGACGTCCATTGAAACATCATCACCATAACGTAACGCAGTATGATCTATCATGTCATGGCTGATTGGCGAAGTACATCCACTATAATTTGGCGAAGTTGGGTGATACGAAGGCGAACTCTCTTGAAAATACGGTCTCGGAGCTTTGAGAAGGCCCAGCAGATAAGTACGGCGTGCGATCGAAGATTGGCGCGTTTGGAGCGCTTGAGCGATAACAATCATGCGTGGTACCGTCGTACAAAAAGCTACGATGGTTTCGGCTTCGCAACGTCTTAAAGCGAGGTCTTGGACCATTTGCGCAAGAAGCTCGTGTATAGCTTTCATTGCGTTGGCGCTGAAACTTCCAGGTGTAAGGTCAATGGCCGGAATGGGTAAGGACGAATCGTTTGAAAGATCATCAGTGATCGTAGATACTTCAGTTCTCCAGAGGTGCTCCATGTTGCTTGTATTTCTAATTAAATTATATTCTTTCTCTCGTTGTTGTGTTCAGTGATTTGTTATTGCGTCATGTGTGTTAAATGTCAATTGTATGTATTTGTCTGTTTTTAATCAGACTGTTGTAGGCTTTGATTTGTTCAGGGCTTTCTTATTTTGCTGAAAGCTCCATCCTAATTTTCATTTGGGAAGTGTTCTTATCTTGCGCCCATCTTTTAGCAATAGTGATAAGAGCTTGTTTGCTGTTTGCCGTTCTAACTTCTTTTCGGAGTTTCTTTCTTTGGTTAGTATTTGCAATGTACCCTTCAATAATTGAATACATTGGTGGCTTGTAGTTAGTTGGTTCGTTCGTTTTAGTGCCTTCCATTTTGGTAAGTAACCGTTGTAGTTCTATTTGAAATGTATCTGCTACATTCGCTGTTCCTGCGGTTCTAGGTGACCTACGAATTCGTCGTGGTGGAGTAATTGGTACTTCTGGTGTGAAATAATCTTCTGTGTTATTATCGTTCAGTTCTATTGTCCCTTGTGATATGTTCTTTTTTTCGCGCAAAACTTCATCCGAATTTTTAACGGATATAACCGGAGCGTTTTGTAATTTATATCTTCGCCAATTTTCATCCTCTTCTTCACTGATATCATCTTCGCTACTTACTTTGGAGCTTGTTTCGCTGTTTGAGATGCTAATTTCTCCGCTAACACTCTCGCTTTGACTTAATTCTCCGCTGCTGTTTGTAGCGTCATTTTCTCCGTTATCAAGGTTGACGTCAATATCGTCTACACCTCTTGGTAATGGTGGCGCTTTTGTCGTTTGTTGTTGCCCAGTATTTCTAAATTCAATATCATAATCATCATCATCTGAGTCTGATTCTTCTGAATTCTTTGGTAGCGGCTTTGTAATAGGTCTATTTAATGTTGTACTGACTTCAAACGGTGGGTACATAGTACTTTGTTCTATGTTTCTGTCTTCTCGTTCATTATATTTTTTTAAGAATTTTATGCTAACTACATTGTGCATCCGACTCTGGCTTTTGAAGTTAAGCTTGTATGCATTCGTGTTAATACGTTTTAACACCACATATGGGCCTTTCCATCGGTGTTGTAATTTCTTCGTTAGGCCCGGTGTGGGGTTGTACTGCCACATCAGAACTTTGTCACCAACATTGAATACTGTTGTATTTGTATGTGAATCGTGATTCACTTTTGCTTTCTCTGCTGCTTCTAGCATTTTAGTTCTTGCTAATTGATGTGATTTTTGTAGGGCCTCAACCATTCGTGATCTGTATAACTTTAACGTTGTTGGTTGTTCATGTATTACATTTAAATCCAGCGGTCTTCTTGGATGTCGTCCAAACATTAAAAAGAATGGTGTTTCTCCTGTCGCTACATGATGTGTGGTACGATATGCCTGTAAGCATTGTGGTAAGTATTCATCCCAGTCTGTTTGAAACTCTTGATCACAGAATATGCCTAACATTTCTGCAAGAGTATGATTAAATCGCTCAACTTGTCCATCGGTTTGAGGATGGTATGAGCTTGTGGAAAGCTTGCGAATCTTGAACAGTTTTAATAAATCCGTCATTAATTCACTTAAGAATTGTGACCCTCGATCTGTAAGTAACTGTTCCGGATAGCCGAATCTTGCAATGACTCGATCAAATAGTAATTTTGCAATTACTTCTGTTGTTGGGTTATAACACGCAAATGCTTCAACCCATTTCGTGAAGTAATCACAGAAAACAACTATACTGTTATTTCCCAATCTTGTTGTTTTCATTGGTCCGACAATATCAATTGCAAGTCGTTGCCAAGGAAAACTGGCAATCATTGGCATTAATTTACCTTGTTGTTTTCCTCGCTTGATCTTTTTCGTTTGGCAAAGTTTGCAACTGTCAATATACTTCTTAATTTGACTGTAAAATCCTGGCCAATAATAGTTGGACCTAATTGAATTAAAGGTTTTGAAGAATCCTAGATGACCATTGTTGTCGTGATGGCTCATCAGTACTTCTGATATTAATGATTTCGGTATCACAATCTGTGATACTTCTGCTTTGACTTTTGGTACTGTTGGTAACCATATGTGGTTGAGAATTCCATCATCGTTTATCCACATGAATCTTGATAGTGCAGCTACATTACGTGCTGTTGTTTGGTCTTTAGGTAATGTTTTGGTTTTGAGATATGTTGTGATATCTCTACAAAACTGGTCATGGCTTTGACACACTTTGAGTCTTTCGATGCTGAATCCAGTTTGTTCTTCATTTGTTGTATCTTTGATGAATGGTGGACGCGATAATGCGTCAGCGTTGCCATGTAACTTTCCCGCCCGTTGTTCGATTGTGAAATCGTATTCTTGAAGTGCAAAGATCCATCTTGCGTATTTTTGACGCACGTGCTTAGTGGTTAACAGCCACTTTAGTGATTCGTGGTCTGTTATTATTCTTACTTTGTTGCTGGCAATATATGGTCTATATCGTTCAGCTGCTTTAATTACGGCTAAGCACTCTTTTGCTGTTGTTGAATAATTTCGTTCAGCTTTGTTCAAACTCTTACTGAAATAGGATATGACTGACTCAATGTCGTTCTTTCTTTGAGCTAGTACTGCACCTATGCCTACGTTTGAGGCGTCTGTGTACAGTATGAATGGAAGTTCAAAATCCGGATATCCCAATATAGGGGCATTGCATAAGGCTTCTTTTAATTTGTTTATGCTATGATCTTGCTTTTGTGTCCATTTAAACTGCATGTCTGATTTCAGCAATTCATATAGTGGA
Organism: Trichosphaerium sp. ATCC 40318; assembly: GCA_038496445.1. NCBI lineage: Eukaryota > Discosea > Flabellinia > Trichosidae > Trichosphaerium > Trichosphaerium sp. ATCC 40318. Next base: position 13,991 of record JALMLS010000347.1, read on the forward strand.
TATGCGATTTCTGTATATTTGTCTACAAACGAGCGATAATAGTTTGAGATCCCCAAGAATGACCTTAGGTCTGGTACATTCGTAGGTGGTGTCATATTCACAATTGCCTCTATTTTTGTTTTATCAGGTTTAACGCCATGTTGAGTTACTACATGACCCAGATATTTAACTTCTGGTACACAAAATTTGCATTTCTTTGCGTTGAGTGAGTGCGAGTATTTGTCAAATCGTTTGAATACTAATGCTAGTGCAAGCAAGTGTTGGTTGAATGTCTTAGTGAATATGATGATGTCGTCAATATAAACTAATGCATACTTCCATGTCAACCCATTAAGAAGTACTTCCATATATCTCTGGAACGTGGCCGGTGCATTGACTAATCCAAAAGGCATCCTGTTAAATTCGAATAATCCAAATTTTGTAGTGAATGCTGTCTTTTGTTTATCTTGTTCTGCAACCTCTATATGCCAATACCCACTAGGTTGGTCTAATGTGGTAAAATACACGGCTCCTGCAACAGAGTCTAGTGCTTCCTCTACTCGTGGTATTGGGTAAGAATTCTTTCTTAGTTAGACCATTTAATTTTCGGTAGTCCACACAGAAACGAAGTGTTCCGTCGCTTTTTGGGGCTATTACCACTGGAAATGCCCATGGTGAATTGCTTTCACGTATTATTCTGTCTTCCAGCATGGTGTTGATCCGGTTCCATAGGTAGTCTGCTTCAGATGGTGATACTCGGTATGGTTGGTTTTTGACTGGACGTGCATCTCCTGTTACAATGTTGTGTGCTGGCATTTTGGACCTGGGGGGGCGCTTCGTGTTTTTAATAAACAGGTGACGGTATCTTGCGAGAAATGCCATTAGGAGCAGCTTTTGTTCGTCATTGATATTACTGTTCGAGAAGTCAAACATATCTCTGATCCCTTCAATATCACTGCTAAGTGTTTTCATGTCTTTTAAATCATCAATTATTGACTTTGCTTCTTTGAGTTCTGTTGATCTGATAGCGTTAATTCTATTTGACTGCATCCAACTTCCAGTTGCAATCTTTAAACCCTTTGAAACTCCCATTGTCTCATTTGAGAAGTTCGCTACCTTAATACCAGTGTGTCCTCCGTGTACCATTACTATTGCCCGTTCGACTGCTGTTCCGTGTATATTACGGAACCTTTTGTCTGGTTCGATCATCATTACTCCTGATGAGGTGAGCGAGTGTGTTCTGACTGGCACAAATGAGTATGATCTTGGTGGTAATTTTACTTCATGTGTAACAAATAGTGTTTGGTCTTGTTTGTTTGTTTGACCACGAATGCATGGCGAATTGATGTTTGGGTTGTTATTGAAGATCAGTTGATAATTGGGGGCATCAATCGTTATTTTCATGGATAGAATAGTATCCATACCAATGAGTGGTTTGTCAAAGTCATCTACTACGATAAATCTAATCCAACATGGTTTTGATAGTCCGATTGTAACTTGAAACATTATCGTTCCCATTATTTTAAGTGGTTCATGTCCAGCTCCTTGCAATGTTGCTTTGGTTGGTTGCAATTTTGTGATCCCCATTTGTATAATATCCTTGTATGGGAATATGCTTCGTACTGCTCCTGAATCTACAATGGTTTCCATAGTGACTCTTTCTGTTTTGTTTGCAAAGGTGGCTAATGTGGATAGCACCGATGTTGCCTGACTATTTGCTGACTTGATCATATAAACTGGATAGTTACCATTTTCTTCTTCAAACTCATCATTGTAATCATCATATATATTGGGTTCGTTGTCATAGTATTGATCCTCTCCCTCGTTTGTAATCATTCGTATGTATTGTCCTTGTTGTTGGTTACGGGATCGTTGTCCCTGAAATCGTTGGTTTGATCGGTTATTGTTATTATTGAATCTGCGGCGAAATCCATTGCCTCGTCTTGGTCGTTGTTGATAACGGTTATACTGGGGGTTATAACGAAATGGTCCTTGTTGTCTGTTGTTAAATTGTCTTCGTCTTTGTTGGTTAGGGCAATTGCGAGCTATGTGTCCGGTTCCATTGCAGTTATAACATCTGATGTTTGGATTGTTCGGTTGTTGTACTACATTAATAGTGCTTGGTACCGGTGTCGGTGTTGGAGCTTGTACCGTGGCCTTCATAGTACTCATGACACTGACATGAAACATAGCTACCTCAGCGGCCTCTTGGGCTGATGCTGGTCTTTGTAAAAGCACATATTGTGCCAATTCTGAGGGCATAAGCTTTAAGCAAAATGCATCTCTGAGTTGTGTTGGATCGTGAATGCGTGCTTCTCGTGCTGCAATATGGAATCGTCCGCTAAAACTACCAATATCCTCTCCCAACTGCATTTTTAATGATGCAAACTCATGCTTTTTCAAAACTGCATTTGTTTTTCTGCCATAACGCTCTAACAGGTTTTTAACAATCTGGGTCCAAGCCATACTCGAGATGCTTGAACCGTCAGCAGGCTTGATACAGTCGAGTGCTTCACCAGTGATGTGGTTACGCAAAACAATTTCGTATTGGGTAATTTCCCAGTTACTGAAAGTACTTATGGACTTGATCTTATCAAGCCAATCCTCAACGCTGATTTTGTCTACTAATCTGTCACCTGTGAAGGCGCGTAGAGAACCTTTAGGTATTGATGGGTATTTTGGTTGGACATAAACAGGAAGTTCATTCGCTAAAATCGGATTTCCGTCCTCTCCTACTGCTGCAACGCGTGCTTTAAAAACCGGCTTATACACCTCGATGGCGTCGTTGATATCCACTAACTGTTCTAACATACTAATTCTCGACTAGACTTCTTCGGCACAGAAAACGGCTGTGATCACTTAACTATATTGGACGTGCTTAATTGATAAAAGTAAGCAGGTAAAAATCTGACAGTGTCGCCAAATGTTATGATGCAGATTTATTATCAAAGCGTGTTTATTAAGAATTACGACAATTACAAAAGTTACAAAGCGAGAAATAATATTGTGGTATTTGATTCAGTGAAAGAGAAAAGGGACTTCGCTGAAGATATGAATCTTAAGTTAGGTACAACTTAACAGTCAAGTCGGGCAAATCTCTTTAAGAACAGGCAGAGCGCTTACTCTTACTTTATTATTCAAGTCGGGGCAAACCCGGAAAATTACCAATTTTGGGAACGTACGGATTCTTGTTAATTTGCGAAAGGTGGGTAGGAGCCGAGAAAGACCCAACAAAATGTCGTCACCTTTTCAAAGGGAAAAAAAAGTGAAAAACAAAACTGTTTTGGAATCACGTGTCATAGTTTGTAAAACAACATAAAGAATGATTTCTCATAAAAGTTGACAAAACAACAAACAACATTTGTTATGTGCAAAATAATACTTGCAGGTTAATCAATGTGCAGATAACGTACATCGCATGTTGTAAATCTACTACGAGATATATACGTGACCTTCATAAACTAGACGTTTGTAGATACCGTTTATTCAAAAAGGAATTTTTGGCTAAGGTCAAAATTGTGTTTTAAACCCATTTGATAAGAAAAATTGTATGACAAGTTGGAAGTTTTAGAATACTGTTAGGGTATCGGATACCTTTAAGATTCATTTCATTTTCTCTTTTAAACCATGAAAGGTATTACCAACAAATAAGCTTCAAGACTTTCTCTTCCCACACTGTTGTACAAGTTGAGGTATACTACGTTGCCGCATAGATAGTTTTGTTGGCAATCGTGAAGTCAATTCTATGGCAATTTTTGTTTGATCAAATAGTGAAATTATACAGTGGCCTAGAACAAGTTTGTCTTCACAGGTATTCCAAAACGTGCCAGAAATAGTTCTACATTCTGCGGCACTAGAAACATTAAGTAAACGAAGCTACTGGATGTAAGTAGAAAACCAAGGACAACATAAAACTACAAAATCAGAGGCGTACACCAAATAGACTCCACGTCAACGGCATGCTACCATCCCATTCGATAAAATGTACCGTATTTTCAGGCTAAAATGGCGATATACTAATAGCAAACTGTTCTGGTACGTTTTGAAGCGCTCTTAACAGAAATCAACAAAGATTCCATGCAGAGGCTTTGCCGTTCAAAAATGCTGACAACCCGGACATTGCACTGACTGGTGTAGATACTGAAACGAACAACGCAAGAAGGCTAAGGATCGTTCTATCCAGTGCAAGATTCGAAAGGAAAAAAACGAAAAAAAGAAGCAAATGCAAGTTGTTTTTAAAAGACACTTGCTGCTTTTGTTTTATTTAGGTATTATCGTAAATTGACGTGTGATTATCGTACGAAATGAAATACATTTTGTCCATCTGTTGTTTCCTATGGTTTGTATGACAAACAACGCAAAACAAGTGCTTCAGGTGCATTTTCTTAACTACTTTTTTCATTTGAATAAAAGCGCCAAAAAGCTAAAAAAGCTATTTAATGTGACTTGTAGCGTAAAAACTACGCACACGTTGTTAGTTTACGAGTTGTTTTTCCGATTTTTCTTCACAATTACTTCAGAGAGGATCAACAATGGTTACAACACGTCATTGTTGCAACTTAGTACGTTTAACTGCGGAGAAACTTGCAACTAGTTCGACTGCCTATCATCGCAGCGTAGCGTTTGCTTCGCTAGAATATAGCGAAACGGAGTGTTAAATCAAGTAACACGTAAAAGGAATATGGCATTCTGCTAAAACCATACAAAAAGGCCCCAAATTAGTCTTCTAGCGTTCCATGTAGTAGAGCGTTTTAAATAAGTATGTTGGTTCGTGTGTTGCACTCTAATGTGGGATGAAATCGGGAATTTTTTGAACCGAGCTCGGAGGTTATAGGAAAGATTTGGTATCCTCTTAACAACTACACAGACGATAAATAAACGCATCTAGGCATCTTATACTTCCATATACTAAAAAAGTAAAGCGAAAACGCGGAAAAACTATAGAACCCTTTTAAAACGAGTTTTCAATGGATATTTGCAGTACTTTTGCAACAATTTTTTTCTACTACTCGGTACCGTGAAGTTATGAAAAAAGATGAATTTTCCGCCAACTACATTTTAAATTTTTTTATAATTGCTCCGATCACTTTACAAAGCAACA
>JALMLS010000470.1:0-18844 GCA_038496445.1 Trichosphaerium sp. ATCC 40318
AAGCCACTATCGTCCCAAGTGATGGACGATCTACTAATGTGGTACCCTTCAATAAATTTGTTTTTGTGAGATCGGAGCGAGCTGTTCCGACCTCAAGAAAGTGTCAAACGCCAGTAAGGCGGCTGCATAAAAGATTAAATCTTTGGGTGAATCTAGGTTCAAATGTTCTTTCATCTGAACCAGATGTTCTGGGGTAATGGGATCTTTTCTCGTGACATGGGTGCCACGAGATTTACTAATCCCATTCATAAGTAAGTTAAAGCGAAACCACTTCTCAGTGGATGGCCTGGGGAAGCCATACCACTGGGCGTAAAAACGAATCGCTATGAGGTATTTTTGTATGGTTCTTGTTTTTAGGTTAAAACCTATGACCATGACAGTGACTACGTCACATAAAATTGGTTGAGACACAGGAGCGGATCTATGTCAAGAATGATGCAAGCTTTTAAATAGAATCTCCATCCTGAGCGGTACGATGACCAGGTGCCTTCAGCGAGAGCCTCATGAATGAGTTCTCGACGGCGATCTTTAATCAACGATTTTTCCATTGACAACTGTCTAAAGGAATATTGTTGAGATCGCAGTAGAGTTGGCACCCTTTTAAATCGTTTCTGTAGAGGAGATCTGTGATTGTATTATCCTTAGAGGAAATATGATCAAACACAATCCTAAAATTCAAAGTCGCTTGCATCAAGTGAATTTCACGGATCATAGGCATAGCATGAGCTACTTAGTCGTTAATCGGTTTAGTGCAGCTTCGGCATTGGTGTTGTCAGTGAACGCGTGTTCCACTGTAGACGACAGAAGAAGCCCAATTTAGTTTACCAACCAGAGATTGCAGCTCTGATTTCATCGCAGAGGATTTCTTAGTGAACTTATCTAATAAAATATGTAGTTCTTTGAGACGGTCTTTATCTAAACGTGCCTGTTTTACCGAGTCAAGAATGACTCCAAGATATTTAACCGTCTGAGAAGGTGCAGTAACTTTAGAATCCTTGATTGTAAAACCAAGTTTTCTGAGTACTTCGATGAGTTTGTCACGGACAAAAAGACATTGTTCTTCGGTATTAGCCAAGATCAACCAGTCATCCATGTAGACACAAACATAAAACCAAAAGTTATTTTGAAAGGCTTCTTTTATACATCTTGTAATAAAACAAAATACGTACGGCGCTATATTTAAGCCAAATGGCATCCTAGTGTCAACATAAAAGGATCCATTCCAAAAGAAACACAGGTACTGCCACGAGTTAAGACTCATCGGTATCGCCCTGTAAGCTTCGCTTATATCCACCACAGCCATAAAACAACCAAGGTTAAGAAGAAAAATGAGTTGAATGGCTTCACGAATGCCATCCAACGAGAATTTAGGAGGAGAGTTAAGGTCGTTCACAGAACGACCTTTGGGTGCACTGAGGTCGACGATGCGTCTAGCTTTGCCGTCGGCCTTCTCAATAGCACCAAGAGCATTGACCCATAGCGGTTCAACCTCAGAAACAAAAATGCGACCTGTTTGTCACTCATTAAAAATATCTTTATCTAAAATTTCAAAGTTTTCAAAACAAGATTTGTAATTTTCTACTTTAACACTTGACGTAATCTCAGAAGAAATATCAACACCAAAAGTTAACCATGCTACAACTTGTTCTCGGCCAGAGACGCCGAACAAAAATTTATTCCAATAATCAATACAAAGGGTAAGCTTAGAAATAGCTACCTGGTTGTTGGTACCCTTGATAGTTATAAGGGGTACCAAACCTACGAACAGTCATTGGCTGTTGGCGTCCTTGCGGTCTTTGTGTAACCACTTTAGGTTTTTGGGCGCCGTTTCTGGAGTAGCCTTTTGTTCAAGGATAGATTTGTGATACCAACAGCTTGCAATCGCTTGTACTTAAGAAGTAGGTTAAAGAGTCTTTCAGCGTGCGAAATGAGCACTTGTTGCTAAATCAATCTGGTTGTAAGTTTGAGAGATTACTATTGGCTGTATACATATAAGCACTGGATGTCGCGTTGGTGAGCATATTTAGTTCCATCATCGCCACATGATAAACCTGGTGTTGAAAATAGAGTTGGCAAGACAGATTGCTATCCAACAAAATAATAAAAACAGTTGAAGTACACATTTATGTTCAGAACATTTTTTAATAAACTCAGAAAGTACAATCAACATCTCGCGTCTTGTTTGAAGTTCATTTAACACTCTGCTACAGGCAGAAACCTTCAAAATCTGATAATCTATTTAAATAAGCATTCGCTGTTACTTGATAAAATCTCTGTGCTAGAGTTTCCGGCGAATAGAATTGCCAATATGTAATGGGATATTCTGTTTGTTTCACTATTTTGATATCCTGACAAAATAACTTGACAAGGAATTCTGCAATAGCATCAATTGTAGCTACACAAAAAAAGTCAGAAAAAACAACGAATACGACAAAAAAGCAAAGAGACTACCTTCAGGGCAGTCTGGAAACACCTTACAGAAATCGGTTGGTATAACACTTTCATCTCTGTACATAGCCAAATTGATAGCAAGAAAATTGCCTGTTTTGCAAAGGGAACGTGACCACAACGAGAAGTTATGTATTGATCTGTGAAGTTTTGTGCCAAATATTTGATCAGGTACATTGTAGTCAGCAAGTACAATATTGTAGACAACAAAGTATTCGAATCTATCATAGTCACAAGCTTGCTTAAATAGCTTGTGAGACATTGAAGGATACATTGTCAATCTATGATAACGTTAAATGACACTATTGGGAGTAATTGGTGTTTCACATACTTTAATGTCCATTGGTTGTAGTAACAAATGTATTCAGAAGGTAAATCAGTATGTAGAAGTGTACACGGCATATTAATGATGTCATCGGCAGTCACGACATACTGTTCATCAAGTATTCTTGGAGCAGCCTCTTCAAAACTATTACAAATGTAAGTACCTTCCATTGGAAACAAAAATGTACTAAGATTGTTGAGTCTCGTCTGTGGCGTCATTTATAGCTTCACTTGTATTAACACCTTCACTTACCAATTTCAAAGCAACTTTGGTCTTGATTGCATCAACACAAGCGCTCTAGTAGGTTGCTAAGTGTAGATCCAAAAAACCAGAAAAAGTAAATGTTGTATTGTTCTTGTACTGATGGTTTATCTTTTGATACTTTCACTGCAACTGAGAATGCATATTTTTGGATACACTCCTTGAATGGAGAAAAGTCTGGTGACACTGCGAACTGTGCAAAACCTATCATATTTTTGAGAAAGAAAATGACTTTTGAATTGATTTTGTTTCTCACCTCCAAGACACATGTGTATATTATCACCAAGAAAAAATACTTGTGACATGTTTCGATCCGCTTGTCGTTCTTTCCGCATAATACTACGGATTTCTTTGTCACTTGACTTTTGTTGTTTACTTCTCTTCTTAAAACGGTTCGTATGTCTTATCTTTGTGATAGTTCTTGGCACCGTGTATGGGTTTAAACCTACATTGTAATACTTTTTAAGAAAGCTATGTGTCTTGGCCCTTGTCTATTAAAGTGGGTAAGTAATACACAAGGTAGTACACAACAATAAAATGCAAACATACCCTACTGACTTGGAATAGCTCTTTGAATTCATGCTGACAATACAACGCATACGGTTTCGCAGTTTGAGCAATTGATAAAATAGACATCCCATCAAGAAAGCTTATCACGTGCCACACAATCTCAGTTGGAAGTTCTAAAAATCAATATCACTTCGTTTGTAGTTTTCGAGTTAGTACCTGTAAAATCAGTAAACGTGGAGGAGTTGCCAGACTCGGAGTCAACCGTGATTGTTGTGGATTTGTTTTTCTTGTATCGAGTTGATATGAACGGCTCGTTGTTAGATACGATGTATTGGTGAATGCTAATGTACAAGTTACCGAAACGTTAAAAGCGTCAAATAAGCACAAAATCGAAACAATTCAAGCGTAAAATAGCGTTTCATGTATGAATTGTACATAAAGGATCAAAATAGCGCTTTTGTTCTAAAAAACGCTACTTGTACCCTTTGCAAGCTTCCAGTAATGACTTAGACGCCGAATGAGATTGTTTTAGAGCTTGTGACGCAAGAACATCTTGAAGGATTTGTTTTTTCTAGATTACGGCTTAGATTAGCGTCTTTGAGTCAACATTAACCTTTCTTAAAGTGATAACATCAAGACCTTCCATTGCGCTTGCAAAATACAGTGACAACTATTTTATTGTTGCAGTTTTCTTCACTTTTCTTCGTGTCTTATTCTTTTTCTTCTGGAAAATCACGTGCAAGTGACAGACCAGTCGCAAAGGAAAGTAGACATTTTCTTTGTGTTCGAAATATACGTCAGTCAAAAGGAAAGAAATTACGACGTACATTAGCTCCTTACGGTAGTAAAAAAAAAAGTTATGTAGTAAAAGTATTTCGTCATTTATTTTTACTGATGTGATCTTTTGTGTACAAAGACATTGAATAGCAAGCTAGCTGCCTTGCGCCTACAAGTGGTGAATTTCGGCGTTTTATGAGGTGTCATACTGTCGATAATGGCATGTAAAGATGTTAAGGTCAGTTTCATAAGACCTCGTGTCATGTGACATTTCTCATTTTGCACCTGACCCTTTTCAACATTACACCATGGCAGCTGGTTGGCCTTATCCACAGAGCAAAATTTGGCCTTATAAAAGGAATGCAAAACGGCTTTGTCAGTTCTGGGACGGCCTACAAATAAATCAAGCTCTTTTTCTGCATTTTCAAGTAGATCTGGATTTGTGGCTCGAAGAATGCGATTGATCAAAACAGGCTTGTTGCCATCTGATTTAAGTAGTAGCTTCTTGCATATAGACTGAAGCTCTGTTTTGTGTTTGGATTTTAGAGTTTCCTCTGTCCATCTCAATATATTGTGTTGTTTTTTTGCTTGTTGCTTGCTGCAGTTGTAACAAGACCATGAATCACCCTTAACATTTCCCTTGTGCTCCTCAGAATACCAGTTAAGACATTTAGAGCGATACCAAAGTTCACAATCATCACACAAAATCATTTCAGGTCCATCAATTTCTTTGTTTTCAAATTTACATTCATCTATGCAATGATATTCAACAGCATCAGGGAGGGGTTTGAGAAGGATTTTTTCTTTCTCCTGCAATACTTTAACATCTTTTAAAGAGGGTCCACTCTGATTCTAGTTCATACAGCCACAGAATTCCAAAATATTTCATAATCTCAGAAACAGCTATTGACGTCTTCCAAAATGAATTTAACTTGACACCTTTTTTTGTTCAGGCAGTGTATATAATACCTCGTTGAGCTTCAGAGCATGCTGCAAGATATTCCCAGACTCTTATCAGAACCAGCTTTGAATAAATAGATTTAACTGAGTAATTACTAATATTCCCTCTGTCAAACAACGCAAAATTAGGTTCTGATACTTGAACTTGCTTTGACTCTTTGATGTAGTGGAATTGAGGCAACTTCATAAAGAAGGGTACAATTCCCTGTGCGGATGAAGTCAATAAACTTCTGCACTGGTGAAAAGCTGGTGGAACGGAATGTAAGAGACTTTGTACTTTTCTCTCACTTCCCAAACGTCACAACAGAGCGTCAACATAATAAACCAGCTACTGCGATCTCTAAAAATGTCTCAGACTCAACCAAGTACGCTAGAAGAACAATTTGGAAAAGCTTTAAATAGGGCCGACGCTTTTACGATGTTGGATCATGCGACGAAACTTTTAAAGACGTCGACTCAACATTCAAAAGTTGTCGATATTATTCGGGGCGCTTTGCAACTCGACATTTCGAAGCAATTTTTCACAAATTGGTGCAAATCGCCTATTTTAATAAGAGCTAAATATATCTCTTTTATCGGGTATTGTTTAAGAAATAACAAAGTTATCCCAGCCCTCTTTTTCACTGCAAACAGCAGATTAGCTGCTGTGTCTAGTGATATTTCTGCTTTTCTCCTTAAAAATTCTTCTGGTCTAATGCCGAAAAAATTTACAGGTGATAAAGTTGTTTCTACTCCTCAATCGACTGCTCCTATTAACCAGGTTCCGGCTTCGTCCTCTAGTAGTGACATCGCCGATCTCAAAAATAGGATTTCGGCTTTAGCTGATGCCATGGGCTCTATCCAAGCAACCATGTTAGCACAAGCTGCCCCGAAACCTAGAGTTGAACAACCTAAAAATACGTTGCTGGTTCAAAGTACGTCGAACCTTAATTGGTTTGATGTTAATGCGTCCTCAGTAGACGCTCTCGAACAAGACGTAGATGTTAGATTTTCGGGTCGTGCTCCCGCCCCGAAAAGGTACAATTCTATTTTACCTAATCAGTCAGCGTTTAACGGAGTTAATAGAAAAGCTCCACCTTCGGATGAATTCGAAGACGTTAAAAGACAAAAAATGTACGATCGCTGTCCAGTTGTTTTTCTTGGCGAATTAAAAACTGCCAACACTTTTCTTTTATCTGAAAACCAACATAGAAAACTTTGTTCTTCTACGGATTATAATCTTACAGAATTTGCGGTTTTAAATATGAAATTAATTGTAAAATTTTTGGGTTTGGTTTCTTCTGGGCAACTTTCTGTCGATAGTGTTATGGACTACGTCCATTATATCGAACAGATTTTCTCATTTGCTGCCTTAGATCTTCGTTGGAGCGGTCCCAGATCGCTGAGATCCCTAGACTTGACAATGCGATCAAATTTATTAACAAGCGACTCGCCGTGGTCCGTAATCCCTGGCTTTTTAACGGCCATTCACGCCGTTCCTCGAACTAACAAGTACGGTAGCTTGAAGAACAGGACGGAAAACGCCTTCGAAAACTCGAAGGACAAATTCAATCCGTTTCTACCTTCCTTGAACCAAAAGGCTACTCCAGAAACGGCGCCCAAAAACCTAAAGTGGTTACACAAAGACCGCAAGGACGCCAACAGCCAATGACTGTTCGTAGGTTTGGTACCCCTTATAACTATCAAGGGTACCAACAACCAGGTAGCTATTTCTAAGCTTACCCTTTGTATTGATTATTGGAATAAATTTTTGTTCGGCGTCTCTGGCCGAGAACAAGTTGTAGCATGGTTAACTTTTGGTGTTGATATTTCTTCTGAGATTACGTCAAGTGTTAAAGTAGAAAATTACAAATCTTGTTTTGAAAACTTTGAAATTTTAGATAAAGATATTTTTAATGAGTGACAAACAGGTCGCATTTTTGTTTCTGAGGTTGAACCGCTATGGGTCAATGCTCTTGGTGCTATTGAGAAGGCCGACGGCAAAGCTAGACGCATCGTCGACCTCAGTGCACCCAAAGGTCGTTCTGTGAACGACCTTAACTCTCCTCCTAAATTCTCGTTGGATGGCATTCGTGAAGCCATTCAACTCATTTTTCTTCTTAACCTTGGTTGTTTTATGGCTGTGGTGGATATAAGCGAAGCTTACAGGGCGATACCGATGAGTCTTAACTCGTGGCAGTACCTGTGTTTCTTTTGGAATGGATCCTTTTATGTTGACACTAGGATGCCATTTGGCTTAAATATAGCGCCGTACGTATTTTGTTTTATTACAAGATGTATAAAAGAAGCCTTTCAAAATAACTTTTGGTTTTATGTTTGTGTCTACATGGATGACTGGTTGATCTTGGCTAATACCGAAGAACAATGTCTTTTTGTCCGTGACAAACTCATCGAAGTACTCAGAAAACTTGGTTTTACAATCAAGGATTCTAAAGTTACTGCACCTTCTCAGACGGTTAAATATCTTGGAGTCATTCTTGACTCGGTAAAACAGGCACGTTTAGATAAAGACCGTCTCAAAGAACTACATATTTTATTAGATAAGTTCACTAAGAAATCCTCTGCGATGAAATCAGAGCTGCAATCTCTGGTTGGTAAACTAAATTGGGCTTCTTCTGTCGTCTACAGTGGAACACGCGTTCACTGACAACACCAATGCCGAAGCTGCACTAAACCGATTAACGACTAAGGTAGCTCATGCTATGCCTATGATCCGTGAAATTCACTTGATGCAAGCGACTTTGAATTTTAGGATTGTGTTTGATCATATTTCCTCTAAGGATAATACAATCACAGATCTCCTCTACAGAAACGATTTAAAAGGGTGCCAACTCTACTGCGATCTCAACAATATTCCTTTAGACAGTTGTCAATGGAAAAATCGTTGATTAAAGATCGCCGTCGAGAACTCATTCATGAGGCTCTCGCTGAAGGCACCTGGTCATCGTACCGCTCAGGATGGAGATTCTATTTAAAAGCTTGCATCATTCTTGACATAGATCCGCTTCCTGTGTCTCAACCAAATTTATGTGACGTAGTCACTGTCATGGTCATAGGTTTTAACCTAAAAACAAGAACCATACAAAAATACCTCATAGCGATTCGTTTTTACGCCCAGTGGTATGGCTTCCCCAGGCCATCCACTGAGAAGTGGTTTCGCTTTAACTTACTTATGAATGGGATTAGTAAATCTCGTGGCACCCATGTCACGAGAAAAGATCCCATTACCCCAGAACATCTGGTTCAGATGAAAGAACATTTGAACCTAGATTCACCCAAAGATTTAATCTTTTATGCAGCCGCCTTACTGGCGTTTGACACTTTCTTGAGGTCGGAACAGCTCGCTCCGATCTCACAAAACAAATTTATTGAAGGGTACCACATTAGTAGATCGTCCATCACTTGGGACGATAGTGGCTTTACCTTAAAATTTACAAAAACTAAAACTATCCGTGATAGATCACGGGTATTGTCCATAGAAGTGGTTGACTCCACTTCTCCGATCTGTCCAGTGCCATATCTCAAATTGCTGCTGGACAAACATTCACCTAAGCAAGGTTCCATCTTTGCTTACACACTCCACGGCTCCTCGTGGTGCTTGACCTATAAACGTTTCGTTAGTTTTACGAAAAAGATTATGGGCCAAGTGGGCGCCCAAGGCAACAACTTCGCCGGTCATTCGTACCGTCGGGGTGGTGCCACATGGGCGTTCAAGTGTGGTATGAAACTTCCAGTCATCAAAGACTTGGGTGACTGGAAGTCTGATGCTGTACTCATGTATATTATCGTTGACGCAGATCAGCGTAAGCGCGTCAAACAACGCCTAGCGGCAATGACGCGCTCTAGATTGTTGGGCCAGTGATCAGCACGAGAATGTACTCTTCGTTGTTGGCGGCTAAGGCTGTGCCTTCGCGTGTACTATTTCTGCCAATCACTGTCTACAATCTATCTCTCTCTGTCCTCTCTCTGTAATGACTAACCTAGGTTTTCTCATTTAACACTTCCCAACCTTGTTTTTTTACTTTGAAAAGGCTCTCAGAGATTTGTACTAGATAGGCACGCTGTTTGGCAGCGTTTTCTTTGCTGTGGTTGTATTCTACGGGCTTTTTCTGCTCTTTTTACATTTTGCCTGTCTGCGTTATTTTGCACTTTGGCCTCCAGACCGCTGATGTCCATCACGTAAAAAGGTATGCAGGCACAAAAAGAAGACGTTTTACTAATATTTACTACACATAAAAAAATTTTTACTACACGTAAGGAGATTAGGTCAAATTAAGTATTAAATCACGTGGACTTACCAATTACGCCACTCGTTATCTTTATCTAATAACGACCTAACACTTATACGCATTGGGCGACTTAGAAAGGGTTGCAGCACACGGTATCACTTAATACTTCCAAAAAAAAGTTAACGGTAGCTTTCCCACGTTTCAAATAGCATAATGGACCGTCAAACAAAGGCAATATCCACGTATCACCAAGCATACAGCAAACCAAGTAATATTGAGCTTTTGGAGATGCCCACAGAGATACTTACCCACTTACTACAGTTCTTGAAGAGACGTGATCGATTTAAAACATCCCAGAGCTGTATGCGATTATCTAGCATCATACGACATAACATTGGATACCATTCTATCCAAATCAAATCAAGTGAATGTTGTAGACTACTTTCTGGAAGCCCACTTCTAAAAAACACAAGACTATGTTTCAATTCATTCCCTCGTGCAAAAGACGAAGATATATCTATTCTTAATGGTGTTAAATCTTTATTCCTTTGTATCAACAGATACATTACAGATGAAGCCATAAAGAACCTTTGTGGTGTTGAACGCTTAATGTTATATAAGTGTCCAGGTATCACAGACATAGGTTTAATATCAATTGCGAAGGACCTCAAGTGGATTCATCTCAACTCTTCTGAAATAACAAATATTGGACTTAAAGCTCTTTCTGGAGTACCACAGATTTCTGTGTCAGGGTGTAAGGTTATAAATGATGATGTATTGTCAGTACTATCTGGTGTGCATACAATTAATTTGAGTAGGTGTAACCGCATCACAGATGAGGGGATCTCTTCATTAGCTGGTGTACACACAATAAATTTGAACGAAACACCAGTAACAGATAAAGGTGTTTCAGCTCTGGCTGGTGTTCATTCAATTACTCTTCGATGCTGTGAGCATTTAACTGGATCATGTATGGAAAGCCTAGCTAATGCACACTTGATTGATCTATCACATACAAAAGCAACAGATGATTGGCTTACTCCACTATCAGGTGTTAAGGTGTTAATACTGTCAGGTTGCAAAAATGTTTCAGAAAAATGTGTGGCCGAGCTCAAAAACAAGGGCGTGAGCGTTAGAAAGTAATAACCAAATGCTCTCTGTCGTTAAGTTACCAATGTACTAAAGCAATGAGGTAACTTCCATACTTGAGAGTTTGACAATCTGAACTTCATCAGCTGTTTTTACCAACACTGACGAGTAAGGAACCCCTTTGATATCATTTGGAAGCCTACCTCTGTCCAAAAATAAATAGCCATTTACGATATGAAATAACTTCTGGTTAATAGAAAACCAAGCAGTATGGTTAAGAAGTTATTTTCTTTGGTTTATTGGGTTTGTCTCCAAGGCTGGTTGCCAACTCAGAGCTCCAAACACTCTTTAATTGGAATTACAAGCACTCACAAAGTACATCTCTGTTTGCTCAAAGCAATGTAATCCGTGTTTGTTTGGTTTTTTTAGTGTTAGATTTTTTTTTGATGTTTGAATTACTCTTCCATTGCATCGCCTGAAACCTTAGTAGACTCATCTTCAACGGAAAGACCTGCCACCATTG
This sequence comes from Trichosphaerium sp. ATCC 40318, assembly GCA_038496445.1. Lineage (NCBI taxonomy): Eukaryota > Discosea > Flabellinia > Trichosidae > Trichosphaerium > Trichosphaerium sp. ATCC 40318. Next base: position 11,123 of record JALMLS010000470.1, read on the forward strand.
TATCCAATGTCACCTTTAGTTCTATTTTTGCAGTAGTTGCATCCTTTCCACCAAGATTACTTGCAAATTCTAAAAAAAATTAATCAAAAATGAAACTACCAAAACAGTTTCACTGTCATTACAGTACTTATACACGTGGTACAAAAGAGCGTAGATATTTTGTTACAAATTACAACCCAAAAGAGGTTCATACCTTTAATATACGAAATGACATCAGCCAAGCTGTGTCCTTGAAGTTCCAAAAGCTCCAAACATTTTTCCTTTAGTTTTTCATTTGAACTACACACAATCCCAATAACATAGTCAACATATTGTAGTGTAAATAATCCAGCATCTAAACGTTCCATATAGAAATCTAACTCATCTTCTTCTGTAAGTTCAAGACCCTGAAGAAAAAGATTAAAAAATACAAGAAAGAAACGAGAATCGAACTCAACAACAAATTTCTCGTCTGCAACCAACTGTCGCCTTATAAAATAATGTACATACCTGTTTTACAAGTACATTACGTTGTTTACTTATTTTAGCATCAGCACTACGAACACGTGTGACATATGTATCGTGTAATTCAATGAGCCTCTCAATCTTTTCAAAATTTGTTTCAGCAAACTTTGCCAAAACTCTACCCCACAAGTTACCTTCTGGAGACAGATGGGTAAACAGTGATGCAATGATAGACATGCAATGCTCTAAGAGAAATATTAATATTAACTTAACATTTTTATTTCTAAATCACGTGATTGATTGAACGTACCATCATCTTCTAAAGTTGAAAATCCTTTTTTATGTTTTTGTGCTCCTTTCTTCATAAAAGCAGCAAAAAGAGTTCCTAATCCAGGTATCTCAACCCATCGTTTACAATTATTAACATCTTCTTGCATTGCAAAGCTCAATAGCTTAAGTGCGCATTTTCTAGCGAATCTCTTATTCCTACAACAGAAGTTAAGGTACAAAGGCAGTAGCGTCGCGAGCAACAAAATGTCAAATGACAGAATTTTTCTTATATTTTTCTGACTTTGGCCGATTAATCGAACTGATTACGTACTTGATAATTTTTTGCATCAAACGTAATCCTTGAGCTTCAGTAAAGTATTTTTTGTTCTCTTTAAGAACAATAGTATTACATAAACAATTAAACAAGTTCTCAACCATTTCTTCTTCTTCAGATGAAGGAGGGTTCTTTTTTTGATAAAGAGCAATTGCAGATAATAGCGTATTAATACCATTGGAATCACCAAATTCTATTTGATTTTTCTTTGAGTTTTGTAGTAGAATAAAGAGAATCTCAGCGCAGTATCTAGGAAGATTGTGAGACGAATACAAAGATGTTTTATAATACCATACCCTTTAATCTCCTCGAATTTCGGCTTTTTTAAGCGGTTCAAGAGCCATTTCATGATAGAAGTCTTTTCTACTAAAGAGCGTGCAAGAAGTGGTTCAATTTCAATTATATTTTCAACAATTTCCAGAGTAGCAAAAACACCTATGATCGAAATTAGATGTAAAAAAAAGTCATGACATTTTACCTTTTTTATCTTCGAATTGTGACTCATCAAAACGGTGTATTGTTTGTATAATGCACTCAAGTAGTTGGTTATCAATCTATACATAATAAAAATAAGACAAAAGATTCAATACTGGTCATAAGTAATGACAACAATGAGAATAACCGAAAGACAATTCAGTCAAAAAAAGTAAAAGAAAAAATAAAACAGCACAAGAAACTCACCATTTTCTCTACCAAATATGACACCTGGTCTGGAGCATCCTCTTCGTTTGTATAAACACTTTCATCGGTCAAATCACGTATAAGTGTAATCACATCAATGCAAATGTCAGTATTCTCATGTTGGAATAAGGAAAGCAAGGTTTCATGGCACTTGAGGCGGACTAGTTCTCTAGTTGATAAATATTAGCGGGCGGTTTTGTAGCTTAGCAGACGGGATTTGGCGTAAAACAACATAAAACCAATCATATGAAGTTAGGTATTACTTACGGGTACAAATAAGGGTTCGTTGCGATTTGTGTGAAGTCCTTTATGGCATTATCTAGTTCTATCTCTGACGTGACAAATCTGACATTATTAGCGCTTATTCGGGCGATTGAGCGTACTTTTCAGGCTTACTGGCAAATTTAATGCGCATTTGTTGATTTCTGGTTAATACGCGCTCTAGATTAAGAACCAAGCGCTTAAGACCTGTTAAATCCACTTCTTGTACCTATCCACTCTGTTAATAAACAAATACTGGCTATAGGTCTGTACGAACATCCTCTGCTTGGTCTAATAGCCGTTGAATGGTTTCTTCATCAAGGTCTTCCAAGTCCACTTCATCAAGGTCTATTTCAGCAAGGTTTGCTCCATCATCTACTTTCTGGCGCTTCGCTGGTCTAGCTGTCATTTTGCAATGATTACGCTTTGCTTTCGACACGTTAGAGCTTCGATAAGGCAGGAGGACTTAACATTGCGATAGAAAGTTTTTTTTGTTCGCCCCGATACCATACTAGAGCACACGAGTGACTTGTTTGCAGTATACGAACCAATGGGAAATAACACAAGCACTTTACCTGACGATAGGCGCACAGCTAGGAAAGAACTGATATCGGCACTTGAAGGCTTTACAAAAGGTATAAATAGTGAATATAAGCAATAATAACGCTCGTATAAAGGGTTTTGTGTAAGTTTTATACCAACATGCCTGTTAAAGCGGAGAGTTACCGGTATTCGACGTGCTCTCGCGTTGGGAACATTCTGTGGAGGATTTCGTGCAGTGACATCTCTTATGACAGAATTAAAACGAAGTGAGTGAAGCCGGTTATGTATTTTTCTTTAAAGTATCGCTATCAATTTACTCAACGACCACCCCTATTTTGGGTAAAATTACATTTCCCAACAAAAACTCCACGTGCTGCTTTTGGAATATTCACATGCGCATTATCAAAGGAAAACAGATGCCTGACTTGTCTGAACGACTTCAATTGGCTATATCTTCGGCGATAAGCATGACAGCTGCTCTAGTGGTTGACGGTGAACTTCACCTATCATCAATTCTTGTAAACTGGTAAGCAAGTGCTGCTAAGAAGCATTGGCTTCTTTCAAACTTGTACTCGCTTTCTAACCTTCTTTTATAAAGGTTTTTGGTTCGTGGTATTCGCACTGTAACACCTGAAGTGCCTTATGGCGCTACTATAATTGTTTGTATTGCTGCTAGTCAGCTAATTTCCACATGGTTGCAAGCTCCAGATGAACTACATCCCTCCTATATCAAATTCATGAACTTTCATAGTGGTCAGACTATCGATACACTTCGTATATTACAAAACCATCGTGGTGATAAGCTTGATGTTTGTAGTATTACACATCCAGGTACCATACAATTCAGCTGTTGAACAACTCTTCTCGAGCAGAAGTTCAGTCGAAAACAACCACAACATCTTAATGGCTCGTCGTGGTGTTCACCACGTGCTGAGGCATTTTTTTTGATTTTTTTTTTTGTTGTAATCACGTGTTGCTTTTTACTTACCTACTAAAAAAGGTAAGTCACACTTGATGTATAATGTAGAATATTTTATATCTGAACTTAAAAGAGCAATACCTACATACCTTCCATTGTATTTGATATTCTATGCTCTTTCAAAACACAAGAACAAAAGTATTATTCAACTCATGTTAAATGTACTACGTTCAAGTATATTCTTAACAACAATATGTGGATTGGGATGGGCATCTGGATGTGTTTATTACCCCTTAACTGGAAGAAACTTCACTCGTACAAACTTATTCAGCCACTCGTGCGTTTTTCTTTTGCTTATCTTGATGTTTTGTTGACCAATCCTGTTTTAGGTGGGTAGCTGGTTTGGCAACCCTAATAGAGAGGCCAAATAGAAGAAAAGAACTTGCCGCTTATGGTATCACATACGCTATTGACTCAGTGTATACATACTTGAGAAAGAGAGGTACAGAAACACTCCACCTTGTGTTGCGTTAATTAACTCTTATGAAACAGGGTACCTGGGTCATCCACCAGCTTGGGTTAGTGGTGCACTTATGGTAATATCTTTAGCAATGATGATGTATCGATTTGATCTACAACCAGGTTAGTACATGAGATTATTGTTTACAAAAGTTTGGGCTTTTTTAACGTATTGTTTTACAGGATTCATTACAAAGTGGTTGCTCAATATTGACAAGGATAAAGTTCTTGGCATAAAAAAAGACGACGAGGATGACGTGTCAAGTCCAAGACAGCTAAGGCATACGACATGATCATGTCCCTTGTTAAAATAAGTAATTCTAGTAAACCCTTTGTTTATATCCAATAATTTTCTAGCTACTTTGTGTTGTTTTAGACAAGTTACTCTACTCTATTTCCATAAAGTAGAAAATAGAGTATTAAGCTGAAGTAGGGTTACACTATCACTAGGATCGCTCTTAAAAAAGTTGACCTACGATGGTATATATTGATGGAGAGATAAATATAGTGACAACATTTGCAGTAACTTTTTCTCTATTTTATAATTTGTTTTTTATTATGTTGAAGGTACAATAGCTTGAGGACAGTTAAAGTAAAAATCAGGATCATAATCAGCTTTGATACTCTGTAACCTAGGATAATTCTCGCCGTAATAATGTTTAACTGCGTCATCTAAGTACAGTATAGGTACATTTTGATAAACCTCAAAACTTCCATCTTCAGAGAACATTGGAATAATCACTTCCTCATACACATGTTTTGACCATTCTTCAACATCAGAGATCTCCTTCTGATAAGAAAAAAAGATTGTACCAAGTTCAAGAGACATAAGAGATGACCTATGGACATACGCTGTATCAGTCCTGCTACGAGACATACTCACACCGCCAGATAAATAAAAATGAAAACCAAAATGAACACTTTCGCTCAAGTTTGGTGCACTTTGTACTGCCTCTAGTAACTTTTCTAAATCGGAAATAGTTGGATATCTCTTGATCTCAATCTCATTCCATCCAGCGTAGTATATGTGTTTTCCTACTTCATTCTCATACCCCATTCTATAAGCCTCATATGGACTTATTGTGTACTCCTTGTAGTCAGATACAGCAATATTTTTTAAGTTGTTTTGCGCAAACAATCTTCCGCTTGCTGAGTTGCCAAACCACCAGCCGTCTAAAGATGCTGACCCATTAAGGTTTAGTGAAAACGATCCACTAAACTCTTTTGGTGTATCTACAGCATACATTCTTTGAAAGGCGGTTATAACATCTTCTCTAGCAATAATGCATTCGAAGCTTCAACTAAATAAGTACACCATTTTTTATTCAAGTTCGTACCGCAGAACTGATGGCACCGGTTTCTTTGGTAGCACAATATCATGACCGACAACCGAGTCTAAACCAACACCATAAGATCTCTGAGAAGGGCTCTGACCACCTCCTTGAAGAAATCCACCAAGCCTTACTCCAGCAGCTGAGCCCCACGTCATGAACAGGTTGTGTTCTTCGCAGAAATCCACTAATTGTGACATGTTTGTGCCTTTAATGACCGTATTAGTAATATACGTCCTAGTGAAAGTTTTTCAAACCTGGGCCAGCGGTAGCTGTCGATGTATTGTAATTATAAGTGATTGAGTTCAATCGTGATACATCAATAACGACACGATTGTCAAGAACTGATAGCTGAGGATAACTATGGCCAGAAGAACGCACAACGATACAAACAGAAGCTTTCCTGCTAGTAAGGACTGACCATCGAACATCTTGTACCGATGTAGCGTATACAACACCAAAAGGATTACGCTTGTCCTCTAGATTCCACGATAAAGTTGAGTTAACGAACGGAATATCACCACGCTTGACAATACTAGCGCGTTCATTCAAACCAGCTCTTAGAGACGTCCAGAAGTCATTCTGAGGGTACATTACTGTACAATCAAAAGCGAATGCTACTGATAACATTAACAAGCACAACAGGACATTGTATCCATCAGAACGACGCATTCCCACAAAGAGATTGCTTGTTTTATCAATAAAAAAGCTTGGCTTATCTAAAATTAATATTTAAATAAGGCCAAAATGTCCACGTGATAAAAAAACTAACAAAGGTTTTTTTTTGTGAGCGGTTTTTTCTTTTACCACCACTGTTTTAAATAATTTACAGCATCTGTGACCTTTTCACCTAATGTCTTTTCTTTTGTATCCTTGTTGTTATTGTCATCTTGGCTTAAAATGTGTTTCTTAACTTCTGTATCTTCTTGAACAACTTCATTATTCGAATTTTGTTGTTCAACTCCTTCTTTAACATCATCTTCACCTATTACTTCTACTGACTCATCTTTTTCTTTTGTTTCTACTTGATCATTACCAACTACTTCATCCTTTACTTCTTCTATACCAGTAACAATATTATTAGTTTCTGGTTTCTTTGGTTTTTTTGGAACTCGTTTAATCATCTGTGAACAAAGCTTTGTGTTAGCTAACATGAATAATAACAACAGAGTCATACATGATGCTCATCAAATGATGGAGGAGCTTCCATTCCAGTGACTATAAGAAGTACTTCAATAGCTCCTTCTAAGCCTTCACGTGGTTCAGAAACACCCCAAAGAATATCACAATCTGGTCCAACACGCTCATATATCGCCTCACTGATACTATTAACTACCTTCATTTTAACATCTGATCCTCCTGTAATACTAATTAATGCAGATTTTGCTCCCTAAATACCAGTATTAGAAATAGTTGTTAGAAACAGCCAAAAAAAAATACCTCAATTGAAACATCAGATAAAAGAGGATGATTAATTGCTGCTTCTGTAACTTCAACTGCTGCGTTTTCTCCCTTTGCATTTGCCCAAGCCATAAGCGCAAATCCTTGATCTTTAATAGCATTTTCAACATCAGCATAATCAAGATTGATAAGGCCTAATAACTGTTAACAAAGCGCACCAATAAAAAAAAGTTGTCAAAAAAAAACACAAGAAGCAACACTTTTTATCACCACGTGTTCTCTTTGTAGCTCAAGTACACTTACCAGGATATATTAATAAATCACGAATACCCTTAACTCCGTTATACAATACACGATCAACCATCTTGTATGACTCATTTGCTGTAATATTTGGAGACATTTGAAGTAATTTCTGATTAGATACAACAACAGTAATATCAGTATTACTATCCATCTCTCTTATTCCAGAAAGCGCAGTTGCAAATCGTTTAGGTCCTTCGTGCTTGAATGGAAGTGTAATGAACCCAACCGTTAAAATGCCCATATCTTTCGCCTTTTGAGCGATGATAGGCGCTGCTCCAGTGCCTGAAGGTAAATAAGAAGTTTTTTGCGTATCTTCAAAAGTCTCACTGCGTACCTGTGCCTCCACCCATGCCAGCAGCAATGAATAACATATCTGTACCTTCTAACTCTTTTTCTACGTCTGCGAGACTATCTTCAGCAGCAAGAGCGCCCTTTTTGATGTCAGGACGAGAACATTAGAAGAGAATAATAAAATCACCTTTTCAACATCAGCTCCTGTGCCAGCGCCACGAAAACTGTTTTGACTGACTGTCAAGTGGACTTTATGTGGCGCCAACGATTTATGAAGTGCTTGAGTGTCTGTGTTTACTGCAATGAACTTGACATCTGGTACTTCGTTGGAAATCATTGTATCTACGGCGTTACTACCACCACCTGATAACGGTAAGCGAAAAAACAATAATAACTGCCAAAATACAGCCTATCCGCTTTCTCTA
>JALMLS010000300.1:0-18842 GCA_038496445.1 Trichosphaerium sp. ATCC 40318
ATATGTAGTAATGCGTTCATCGTCTATGTCGTGCACTGCTATTGGAGGTAGTTGTCTGAGCGTTTCTCCGAGATTGCGTCTGCCTATGATCAAGGTATTTGTTATCTTTGAGTCTTTGCCTAGTAGTTTGGCGTGCTATTGAGCCTATGCGCGTGTTGATGCCCATGCAGTGCATGTTGGCTATGAAGCCGACATTTGAGAGGAGCGAGGGTTGTGTTGCTCCAAAGCCCCTTCCTTTGGATCTATCCATAGTTGGCTGTATTTAGTGTATGATGACATGGGAACTGACCAGAAGAGGTTTTTGGCGAGTGCCTTCTTTAACTTGAAGATTTTGCTGTTGGGTATGTGATAGAAGTTAGCGTGGTATTGTAGTGCTGGGTTAATCACCGTGTTGATGATTTTGCGACGTGCCGTTAACGGGATTTGTCTATGTTGTATTAATGCTAGTCTGTACAGGTATGCGTTTGAGGCGGCGTTGAGATCTACCGACCAATCTAATTCTGTATTTACGTGTATTCCTAGGTATTTGTAGGACTTGTGTAATCCTATATTTTCGATTTTAAGGATATTTCCGTTGACTTCAATGTCTATATCACCCGCTGTGCTAGCGATGACATATATTTGGTTTTTTTGACGTTGATGGATAGTCCATTGTGTTGGCAGAATTCTTGGAAGGTTTTTACCATATCCTCCATCTCTTCCTTGTTGTTTGAGAGGAATACTAGATCATCGCAATAGGCGAGGATTGGGATTTTGAGCAGCGCGTTTTTGGCGAATGTGTATCCTTGATAGGTGTTCTGTATGTGTTTAATAATAGGGTTAAGTACTGTGATGAATAGTAAAGGGGAGAGGATGTCTCCTTGGCGGACTCCGTTTTTGATTTGGAATTGATCGGAGAGACCGCACGGTGTGAGCAGTTGCGCCGTGCCGTGTTTATATGTGCCTTCTATTGCTTGAATCATTTTCTTGGGTACTTTGTAGTATGTGAGGGTGTCTTTTATTGACCAGTGTTCTATTGAGTCGAATGCTTTTTTGAGATCAAAGAAGGTGAGGTGTACATTTTGGTTGTCGTTTTGTTTGTTGTCTTCCATGATGTTAATGAGTGTGTTGACGTGTTCTAGGGTGGATCTTTCTTTACGGAAGCCGTTTTGGAGATTGGAAAGGAGGTTGTTGTCTTCCATGAAGACTACTAATCGATTGTAGAGTATTCTTGTGTATATTTTGTGCTGAACGCATAGGAGCGCTATAGGTCGGTAGTTGTTGGGTGCTGTTTCGTCTGATCCATTTTTGTGTATTAGGCATATGATGGATCTGTTCCAGGAGGAGGGGATGATTCCTGTGGCGTATGCTCGTTTGCACACAAGAAAAAGGATGTCGTGGTAACGTTCTGGTAATTTCTTAAGTACTTCCGCGGTATGCAGTCTTCACCTGCTCTTTTCCATTCTTTGGTGTCGTGTAGGGCTTGTTCATATTCGCTTCTGGTGATGTCGTGTGTTTTCATTGGTTGTGTGATTGTTGTGTCGTCTTTGAGCCATTTTGGTGTCGGGCCCTTGGGTTTTGGGCTATTTTTCAGGGCTGAAACTCAGCTAGGCATTACCTTAAAAAATGATGCATATTCCTAACATTTGGCATCAGATGGCAAAATCAAGGCATTTGCATTTGGCATTGCCCAATAAAGTAAGGCATTTTTACAAAAAGGCAATGCCTTCATCAAAAAGGCATTAAAACCAGGCATTTTTGGGCATCTTTTGGCATTGCATAAAATCAGGTAATGCCTTGTATTGCATTTTTTGGCATTGCATAAAATCAAGTAATGCCCTGTATTGCAAGTACTTTATGCCTTTATTATGCTTTATTTTTTTAAGCATTATATGCCTTGTATTCCAATTCATATATAAGGCATTGCTTATACTATATCATAGGAACTGATCACATTAAGGAAGTGGTTTAAGCTAAGTAACAGTCAAACAACTTTTACACTTTTTTTTTCACATCACCTATTGACGTTTTATATAGATAGGCACCTAGAGCTTTTAGTAATTCATGAAATTAGACGAAACCACCGCCAAACGAACCGCAGCACCCTATTTCACCTACAACAGTACTAGGAGTGAACTCCGCGATATTTCCAGGACCGCGGAATTCTAACACTACAAGGTAAGTTTTTTTTTTTTTTTTTCTACACCATCTCATATTTTCTTTAAGGTTTTTTCAAATGTGGACTTAGGAGTTTTGTGTATTGTATGTGTACTGTATTATAAAATAAATAGTTGTGTTATTACCTGAAAATGCCCTGGTTTATTAGGCACTGTAGACTATGATAATGCTTTCTTTTTGCCTTCAAAATAAGGCATTGATGCATGAGTTATGCCCTAATTTGAAGGGCATAATTCCTAAAAATATGCAGGCAAAACCATTGCAATCTTGTGTACCAGATGCAAGCATTTTTCATCAAATATGAGGCATTTTTGGAGCAAAAAATAAGGCATTGCCCTGTATTTGCCTTTTTGAATGAGGCAAAAACTAGGCATTTTTGTAAAAAATAAGGCATTATTTGATGAAAATGCCTAGGCATTGTCCAAAAATGCCTTGTTGAGTTTCAGCCCTGTTTTGCAGAATCTTTTTCCAGGTTTTGACCAGCAGTTTAAGCTTGTCTTCTGTGTCGGTGATGAGTTCTTCTGTGTTTGGGTCTACAAGCGCTGCCATATGGGCACGGTTACGTCTGGAGAGGAGGTTGTCGAAGAATTTTTTTGGTTCATTTTTGTAGTTTTCTATGAGTCTATCGATGTTTTGATGTATGATCCTGCTTTTGACTTTCTCAGCGCGGCGTCTTTGTTGTTTGGCGATGTTGTTGATCGTGTTTTTTATGAGGATGCGTGCTGTATATTCCACTTTGCCGCGGTATATGTCTAGTATGTTGTGAGTCAATGCCGTCAGCATATTTGGTAACACGTAGCGATTTCAGCATGACATCTTTCCATTTTGTCCAGTTATGCGTAGATATGTGTTTCCGTTTGTTGATCTTGTTGGCGATCTTCCTAGTTCTTCTTTTTGCGTTGGCGATTTTGTTAAGTTTCTTATCGAGGAGCTTGCTATTTTTCCTAGCTTTACGGGTGCCCAGGGTCTTGACGCACGAGTCGTAGATGTCTTGGTTGATTTTTTTCGATATTTCATCAGGCGATGCCTGTTTGTTTTGCAGGAATTTTTTAAGCTCTTCGGCAGTGTCGTCATTAATTTTAAAGTTTTGTAGGGGTATCAGCACGTGTTTTGCGCTTTTTGATGTACGAATTGTGGGTTTGGCAGTTCGTGGTATGTAAGTCGTTCTGTTGTTTGCACTGAGGTCTGTTTTGTACGTGAGTTTGATTGGTACGTGATCGCTGTCAGTAAATGGATTTTGTATGATTTTAGTGTGTAGAATATTGGCTATGAGTGATCTTTTAACCAGGAAGAGGTTGATATGTGCTTTGGATCGATACATGTTGGTTTTGCTTTGATTGTCATTGCCGTATCGAGTGTATTCCTTCTTATTAGGGAACTTGGCGCGGTATGCGCATGTGAGGTTGTGGGCGCTCATGAGTTCTTTGAGCTTTGCGTTTTGTTTTGGCGGTTTTATGTGTACAGTGTCTTTGAGGAGCCACCTGTCTTTGTTAATGTCTAGCGTGGCGTTGAAGTCTCCACCCATGATGATCTCGTGTTTTTTGTTTTTGTATTTCTTTTTACGTTTCTCGATAATTTTGTTTAATCTCTGAAAAAAGACTTTACCTTCGCTGAGTGAGCATGGCGCGTACACATTGACAATAAAAATGATGGTTCCTTTATTGGGTTCCATTTCTGTGATGATAAATTTTCTAGACGTATCTTTGTATGTATTAACTACAAGCGGCAACAGGGATTTGTGAATAAGCGTAATCGTTCCTTCTGAGGGCCTTGGGTCGAAGTTTGGGTTTTGGTTGTCGTTTTGTATAGAAATTTCAATTTGTTCCATCGTTTTGCCTCTAGATGGCCAATTTTTGTAGCGTCTTTCGTGCGCTTTGTTGCGTCGTTGCTCTAGAGAGAGAAGGTTGTTAAAGTTTAGGAAGTTGTCTGTGAGTTCTGCGTAGGTGCTCCATTTGTAGTCGGCATTGCGTATGTGTGGTTCTTGGACCAGGACGATGCCTGCTTTCGCCTTTTTCGCCTGTCTGTAGATGTTGTAGGAGTTATCGCCCCAATTTCCGTTTGCATTGAAAGAAAGGAGCGTAATAGATTCGTTACTGGTTGGGTATGTATTATCGAGTGCGTACGTGTTGTTTGGGTGGTTTTTCTGATAAGTGTTGAGGTTCCAATTGCACGGTGTCGCTTTCGCTATCCTCGCAAAGTTGTTACCTTGTAGTGAGCCATGATTATTGCCTAAAAATCTGACATCGCTGGTTAAAGAAACTTTAGAGAGACTCATGATATAAAATATTGGATGGTAAGGTTTTTATTATACTGTAGGTGAGTTTTTTCCAGCAATTGGTACAAGAGGGGAAGAGTTAGAGGGCTGCGTAGAGCTTTTGTCGTTCGGTACGACTCTACGACGTTTACGGTGAGTTTTGTTTTGGACGTTTTGGGAGGAGTCGTTTTGCGTAGCGTCTTTTTGCGCTCCTTGCGCGTCACACATGTTGGTATCGCCATCTTGGTCGTTTGGTGCCATAATTTCACTGTGTAGCTTAAGGAGGTCGACTTCGACTCGTAATTTGGTGAATTCCTGTTCCATACTGTGGATACTGTATTTGTGTGAGAAGAAGGAGGAGGGAAGAGTAGGGTAAGGATTGCATACCAGCCAGTTAAGGCTTCGAGATATTGCTGTTGGGTAAGTATTTGCAACGATTGTTCGTCGAATTTGTTTTTGTATTGCATCATGAACTCTGTGTTGCATTGTTCGCGAGGAGTTTTAGAAGGGAGGTTTGTACGATAGTTCCAGTCTTTGTCGTAGACGTGAGGTTTGTTGATGGCGAGTACGCCTGAGTACGAGTGGCGGTTTGCGACACCGTGAGCCAGTTCCTCAATCATGGCTTGTTTGGAGGGGAAGGTGATGAATGCGTAACCTGTGCATTTTTCGTTGAAGATTGAGCGTCCGATAAGTATGCTTTCCATAGGGATTTGGCAGTTTGCGGCCTCGAAGACCATTTTACGCATTCTGCGTACCGATATATTGCCTTTAGGCAGGCTTTTGACAGCCAGAGTGTGTGGGTATATGACTTTGACGGGTGGTGTGAGTACCACAGGGTGTTCGGTGTTGCCTATAAGGCCAGCTTCGTAAAGGGCAATGTTTCGTTCTATATCTGAATAGAAAACGAAGCCACCATAGGCTCCGAGCCATCCTGTTGCCAATGCTATGGCTTTTGGATCGATGTGTTTGATCTTTTCTCGCTGTTGAGTGGAGAGGAAGGCGGCAGTAAATGTGCACGTATCTGCGTGGTTGAGCTGTTGCTGTTTTTGCCAGGCGTTGTTGTAGGAGTTGTTGTTGGAGTATCTTGCGTTTCTCCCTTTGTTGTTGTAGTTGTTGTTTTGTGGTGCCGTGCGCATTATGGTGTGTAGTTGTAGTTTGCATGCTGCTGCGTTTTTGTGTTCGGTGTAGTAAGCTTCTCCACCGTTGGACCATACGGCCTTAGCTGCTAGAACAGCGTCGTCTTCGGAGTTGAGGTTGACGTACACGAAGGGGATGAAGTCTGTTACCCCATCGCAGTGATGATCTGTGTTGGTAGGAGCGAGAATTTCCTCTATAAAGAGTTGTACTTGGCGTGCTGAGTAATCTTCGCGTTGGAGGACGGCGATGATGGGGTATTTGTCGTCTACTAGGACCGGTTTGTCTGTATACATGGAGCATTTGTCCACTGGGAAGTGTAGCGTAATGGCTGGTTGCGTCGAAGCGAGATTCGAGATGTTCTTTACGGGGGTGGTGCCGGTAGAGGAGAAGGAAGGAAGAGAAGGAAGAGATGAGGTCCACATGTTGAGAATTTGTATAAGTAGGCCAATGTAGGCAAAAGGAGGATTTATTGGAGAATGTGGATTTATATAACGATACGGTTTTCTTGCGACCGGTCGATTGTTTATTTTGTGTGTACATGTAGTATTGGTAATGGGCAGTTTGAGGATGCCAGCCGTAGATCTGTACTGGTAGTGTTTTCTAGTTTTAATATTGGTATTGTGCACTTTAAGGGTGCAAGCCTTGTGGTTAGCTAAGTATGGAGGTGTGTTTTCGTGATTTAGAGGTTTTGGTGTGTGAGCGGCCGTAGGCTGCTTATTTTGCTTTGTTTGCGTGTTTGTGGCGTGTGGTGTATGGTTAGTGTGGTATTGGAGGGCGTGGTGGTGACTTACGAAATCCTGTTTGTTGTTAATCCCTGCGGCTTCTACCGCCAGTGGAACAGTTTGCCTTGTATTTACTAAGATCTGAGCTGTGACGCGATTCCTTGCGGATGGCGCCCTTACGTCATGTTGTATATCAACCGCAGTAATGGGAATAAGATTTGTGTCCCGAGACGTGGCCCTCCTTGTAAAAAAAGAGGTTTTTTCCACAAGTCACAGATGAAGGGATTAAGTCATTAAAAAAAGTTCATACATTCAGTTGTTTCCAGAATAAAAATATAACAAACAAAGGACTTGAGATACTATCAGGTAGTGCTTATAAAGTAAGTATAAGTAGATGTAATTTATTCTCAGATGAAGGTGTAAAACATCTTGCTGGTGTACATACAGTTATTCTTTATGGAGCTAATATAACAGATGATGGTGTTAAGTACCTATCTGGTTCATATAAGGTTATGTTGGATGGTTGTTATCATATCACTGATATTGGCGTTGAAGCTCTTTCTGGTGTTCATACTATAAGTATAAACTGGTGTTTTAATGTTACTGATAAAGGTGTAAAGTATCTTGCTGGAGCACATTATATTGGTATTGCTGAGTGCAGTCTTGTTACTGATGTTGGTGTTAAATATTTGGCTGGTGTACATACTATTGATTTGAGCGGTTGTAAGAATGTTACAGATGAAGGTATTATGGCTTTAAAAGGTGTTCATCGTATCTCACTTACACATTGTAATCTTGTTACTGATAGAGGTATAAGTTCACTTGTTGGTGTTCATACTATAAAGTTATATGGTACATCTGTTACTGATGAAGGTATAAAACAGCTAAAAGGTGTACATAAAGTGATAAGGAAAAAACCAAAGCATATTCAGTAAAGAACATTTTTGTCTTTAGTAGGCTTGTTGTAGTTATGATTTGTCTTGTCACGTGCTTCCAAGTAAAAAGTACTACTCATTGATTGTACTGATGGTCACATTATGACAGTTCTGAAAAACTTATTTAACGCCAACGCAATGACCAGAAGTAGCCACAGGTGATGTCTCATCAAACGAAATACTTCAGCTATTTTGATATGAGCGTTTTGTCAAAATGGGTGTGTTCAACTCACATTTCTTGAATTAGCTTGTTCAAGGAAAATAAACACTGTTAAAACTTGTCGTTACTACTAATGGCTGGTCTGTTTCTATCAAAACAAATCACGTGGTGTTTTACAAGTTTGTTGTTAGGTGCATAAATAACGCCCAAGGCGAAAGAGCGACATCAAAACATCCAACATATCTTGAGCCTTGTCTAGTTACTCAAGTCTATTGTATAGCTCTAAACGATTGGCTGAATTGTTTTGTGAGTTAATTATCACAGTGAGTGGAAGTATGTTGCTTTTCGGTATTAACAAATATGCCAAATTGTAATTGGAAGACACTATTCTTAAAGGCTCTTATGATTGTATCTTACATAGCCTATTTTGCTACTAGACAATAAATCACTTGTGAATAGCTTAGGTAAAACAAAGCCTTGTTCTCCCTATGTAATTTGTTTCTAAATAGTTGGATGTGACACAATTGTGAGTCTTTGTTTCCTTGCCATTGGCGTGATACGTGACTTGAATGTCACATGTGTAATTTTTTATTTAAGAAAATTAGATTGATGATTCTTAGAGTTGTTGTTAGTCTAGAACTCAAACTCCATCCATGTCTCATTTTCAAATTGCCAAGTCTTGGGTGCTTTTATGTAGTGTACATCCACTTTGGCATCTCTTAACACATTAACAGCTTCTTCTGTAACATTGACGCAATTCTCAACGTAAATTGAATGTACACCTTTTAAGTCTTTTATGCCCTCGTCTGTTATTTGTTCACAACCTTTAAGAGTAATACTATGACAACCTCCCAGCGCTTTGATTCCTTCATCATTTACTGGTGTACAAGATAGATCGATGGTATGAACGCCTTCAAGTGCTTTTAATCCTTCACTTGTTATGCTTTTACATCCGCGAATATTAATGCTGTGAACACCTTCTAGAGCTTTGATGCCTTCACTTACTGAAGTATTACATAAAGTAATGGTGTGTACTCCTCCTAGCGCCTTGATGCCTTCATCGCTTACTGGTGTACAAGATAGATCAATGGTATGTACACCAGCAATCTGTTGTAGCGCTTCAACTGTCACTTGACAATTGCAAAGGCTAATTGAATGAACGCCTTTTAGCGCCTTGATGCCTTCTCCTGTTACTGGAGTATTTGATAGATCTATAGTATGAACGCCAGCAAGTTTGCTTATGCTTTCGTCTGTTATTTGCTTACATCCTCCAAGTTTAATAGTATGAACACCACCAAGTTTGCTTATGCTTTCATCTGTTATTTGCCTACATCCTCCAAGTTTAATAGTATGAACACCAGTCAGTGCTTCGACGCCTTCATCTGATATCAAGGGGGAACCAGTAAGGTCAATAATATGAACGCCAGCAAGTGCTTTTAAGCTTTCATCAGTTGCCCACGTTGCACGAAGGTCAATTGTATGAACACCAGATAGCAACTTGATTCCGTCATCTGAAAGATTTGTACAACCATTGAGATAAATAGAATGAATACCAGGAGTAATTGATTCTAGATCATAGTCGGTACATTTATTTGTCATTCTAAAGTTTTTACATCCTGCCAATAACGAGTAAATACTGAAGCGCTTAATTTTACATAGTGAAATCTGACTATTGTTCATCACGCCCTTATACTCTCTTATCTTTAGAATATCTTGTATATTCGAAGGGAACACGTGTTTGTACCCAATAATATCATGAATAATATCAGCAAAAACGGTACAAGATTGAGCAGCAGAATATCTTGAACGTGACTCTGTGTAGTCTATAATATTTGAAAGAACCTCATTTGGAAGATCTAGAATACTCTTTTCTTTTTCAGGGACCTCCGTAGGACCACTACTTCATGTTTGAAGTTAGAAGCAATAGATATGATTGACAAAATCAAAAACTTCCAGGAAAAAACAGCATATACTTTTAGGTCATTTTGAAGTTTATAAAAGTCAAGTACTACCTTTGAGAATAAGCCTTATACATGAAGTTGTACTTGCCCGTCATACAAACCTCAAACATAAACTCATGCAAAAGGGTAATTGTGATTTTCTTTACGAAAGGCCAACAGGTTGGGACTTTAAAAAGCAAATCTCTTACCGTTTTGTTTGTTTGATTCTTGGAAGCTCAAGGTCATCAATCCTGTCTGAAGATACAGTCTCGCGATTATTGGTACCAGTGTTGTGTTTGTAGAGAACGCTATCAAGTTGTTTTACTAACTTGGCGTTTACAGCGTTCAAAATACTCTCAACTTGTTTTACTAGCGATTGGTGTTGTAATGGGGCTGTTCTTTTATTGTATTCTTCCGCGTGGTTCTCGCTATAGTATTTTAATGCCTGTTGTGCTGAAACACCCAAACAACTCATGCTTCACGTAGATGTGAGGATTATGATTAAATAACTGATTTTAAGCCACGTGTAAAAAACGTGTTTCTTCAAAATTGTTGTGTAGCACAAATGTTACCAGTTGTACACGCAATACACGCATAATCCAGTATTAAACCTTCCGCTCAAGATAACAATTGATACTGTTGATTTAAATCCTTGAGTATACTTAAAATAGCCATTGATCGCCCAAACAAGCTGCGACAGTGACGAGATTTGAACCTATTTCGAAGGTCATTATGGAACACAGATGTCATGCCTGTATCAACAAACTATCATTTCTATCACCAGTGAGTGTTAATGTGTGATTCAATTGGTATATCCGATCATTTAACTTTCATTTTCGGAAGAGCGAAGGGTGCATTGTGAAGATGTTTAATAAAAACTACAACAAGTTTTTTACTTTACAGGATTGCGATCTCACCAGCAGGTTTAATCCAGCGAATTTGATTGGTCCTAGTACCACCCAAAAAGTTATGTGGGAAAGGTGGCTTGTAGTCTACAATCGTATCCAAACGATCCATGTGATCTAGGGAAAAGAGAAGAATTAAGAGTGGTTTAAATCAAAACCAAAAAAAAAGAAAAAAAGCAAGAACAAGAGCTACCTTGAGTGAGTCTGAATTTACTCTCTAAAGCACCGATATTATCTTCTAAATGCCGAACTTTCGATACACCAACAATAGCAGAAGTGGTACCACGTTGCTGGAGTATCCAGTTCAAAGACACTTGAGATGGGGTACATCCAAGTTCTTTTGAAATTTTGACGAGTTCATCAGCAATATCATAGTCTTTTTCAGTCATCTCAACTATTCTCTGACCTTCACCTGCCTGTTGCAATACTGTTAATATACAAAACACAAGCAATAATACTCGTACTTCTTGCCCACGTAAAAATCTTCCGGTATACTTTCCAGCACCTAAAACACTCCATGGTACGCTACCTAGGCCCATTTGATTGGCCATTGGCAGAATATCTGACTGTAAATCTCTGTCGCCTACATTATGGCGTCCTTGGTAGGCTACAAACTTACTAATTGAAGTCAAAATCGTAGCTTAAAAGGTCAAAGATTCATCCAGCGTGAACAACTTAAAACAGCTATACTTACGTCCATCCTCTTACTTGAGCAATAGATTGAGCAGAAGAAACTACCCATGCTGGTGTATCTGATATACCAATGTATCGAACTTTACCTGAACGAACCTAAAACATGTTAAAAAACACAACATCAACACGTGTTTTTCGTTCAATAATGAACTACTGCATACCAAGTCGTCCAATCTGCGCATTACTTCTTCAATTGGTGTATTATAGTCCCACATATGTAGATATAAAAGATCCTAATGTCATAAGTATCACGTGCTATCTAAAAACACTACTAAAAAACATACAATGTACGTTGTTCTTAGTCTCTTCAATGACAAGTCTATGGAGTACATCGTATTCGCTCTTGAATTTCCGCCATGATTTATATTCATCGGTTCACCAATCTTGGGGCCTGAAAACTTAGTGGCAATTACGAGCTAGCAAACAAAAAAGTGAGTTTTTCTATCAAGAGCCAAAAAACAGAGTCCGTATTTTTACCTCATCGCGGTTACCAGCTTCTTCCATAAACTCGCCCAGCCACTCCTCAGACTGTCCGTTTTGGTAGTTGACTGCAGTATCAAAGAAGTTGCCCCCCTTGGAAATAAAGTGGTTGAAAACCTTATGTGCTTCTTCCTTATCCATGTGGATTCCTATAAAAAACGACATTATTTTCAAGGGTATTGAGGCATTTCGTCTCTATCTGAGAGTTGATATTTCACGTACCCAACGGCTTCCAAGTTTGTCCCCATGTCATGGTACCCAAGCACAGAGGTGATACACGAAGGCCTGCCAGTAAGTCAGTATTGTAAGACTTTTTTTAACCGCACCTGAATTGCCTAGTAGTCGGTACTCACTGAGTCCGCTTTTACGTTCTGGAGACTTGAGGTACGCCATATTTTTCTGATGTGGTGTTACGTGTTTTAGGTTTGTAAACAATAGCAGGCGTAGGTAAGGAGCAGTTAAGCTTGACTTCAGTGAATGATTGTTTCCACCAAAAAAAAACTGGGTTCCCTAAGAAAACAAACTACTAGAACCACTAACAATAAAGTGTTACCTTTTATAGATTTTTAGGTTTAGTTACGAATTCATCTCTTGTCACGAATTCGCTCCGAGGAAATGTGAACCAGCAGCTGACAAGTGGGTTTTAGCTCAGAGAAGTAAGATAAAGTGAAAATGGTGACAAGTGATGTTTGTAAGTGCATTTAGCGTAACTGGAAAGCATCAGTCTAAATAAACATAGCTGTCACGTGTACGAATTTGTTGAGACAAGATTAAAACTATGTTAATTCATAGGAGAGCGTAGTAAAGATGTACGCTATACTGCCAATCTTGATAAAGTATCAAAGTGAATCAAGACAACATTTGCTCCAAATAGATTGTTCAAGCATTCAATTTCATAGCTAAATGAGCGGCGCTCTTAAAGCCCTATCAACCTATCAAGCCTGTTTAACCGAGAGACCGTCGCCTCTAACATACATATATTGGGTACTGATCACTGTACCGAACACTGTAGTTGAAAAAGCTTAAAACTTCCAATGCTTCAAAAGAGTTGACTTTTGTTGATTTTCCAAAGAAACACGTGCTACACATACGACCGCCTCAAGGCACTGTAAAAAAGACAACATGAATTTATTGCAGCTCCCTACAGAGATATTAGCACACATCTTGCGTCAAACAACCAAATCTCGGTTTAAAGCTTGTCAAACTTGTCGTTTCCTTGCTTCGATTGTTCATGATGTTATTGGATACCACACCATCATACTTATAGAGTTAACTGAAGCAAAATCGGCTTTAAAACATTCGGGGATTCTTAAGTACACAAATATCACTCTTGACAGACTTGTTTTTACTGACAATATTATCAAACAATTTGCTGGCGTCCATACTATTGACCTCACTTGCACTTCTGTAACTGATGAAGGCATTAAAGCACTTGCTGGAGTTCATACTATTAACCTTAGTAACACTTTAGTAACTGATGAAGGCGCTAAAGCACTTGCTGGAGTCCATACTATTGATCTTAGTTACACTTTAGTAACTGATGAAGGCATTAAATCACTTGCTGGCGTGCATACTATTGACCTTACTGACACTGAAGTAACTGATGAAGGCATTAAAGCACTTGCTGGCGTGCACACTATTTACCTTAGTTATGACAGTCTAGTAACCAATGAAGGTGTCAAAGCACTTGTTGGGGCAAAAATATTCGGTAGATAGGATGGAACTATAATGTGTTCAATTTCATGTATTCAATAAGGATATCCTGTAACAATACAAACACTTGTAGTAAACGAGTTGCATATTTCATGAATTAATCTGTTTCATTCGCTGTGAATTCTGCAAGCGAACTTGTTTCTAATTTTGCTTAAAGTTGCACTCATATATGAAGTATATTATTCGGCTTGGCTGTTTCGAGGTGTAATTAGATTATTGTGGGCCGTGTAACCTACCACTAGAACACGTGAAATTGGGGTTTTTTTTTTGTAGTATTTGCCTAAATGGCAATCAGATTTTAATCTAAAGCTGCCAGTTATGTGCCGGTGAGAGCTACTTCAAGAGTTATTCTTCATTTTTCTGTTTGGTCTTGAGTAGTCTTACAACAGTCTTTGGCTTTCTTATTCTTATCGAAAATCGAGCTGTAACACCCATAACAACATGTCAAAAGCTGTGGTTTGCTTTATCTGTGGTAAAACGGTTCGTAAATTGTGTAGTAGACCATCGATAAAGCAGGTGTTGTGATTATCACGTGATTTATTTTGTTTTTTTTAGGCCTACCCATTAGAACAGTTTAAAACTGATGGCCACATATTCCACAAGTGGTGTTTCAAGTGTTGTCAATGCGGTATGCGATTGTCGATTAATAACTATGCTGGGTTAAAGGTGAGTTTTTTTCCCTTCTCCTTTTTTGTTTCCGAGCTAGTGTCGCTTGTGCGATACATCTACGCCATGAAATTTATCTCCGTGGCCCATCTACTCCTTAAAGTCTTGCAATTCGCAAGATTTGCGGTGCGTGGAGGGTCTGATAGTCAACACGAACGCTGAAAAGGGTTGTTTCTTAACATTTTTTTTAATGTTTTTTCCTCAACGGTTTTTTTTTTTCTAATTAGGCGTGATTCGCTTTCTTCTGTATTAATATTATGCGTAGGATAAGTACTACTGTAAACCTCATTTTAAAGTGCGTATTTTTTTAATACAGGGCAAGTAATATTTATAGAACAAATCGGTATCCAGCAAATGTTTAAAACAAAAGGAAACTATGATGAGAGCTTTGGTGAAGAAAAACTTACCAAGAAATGGAGCGCTTCAGCTGTACGTTTTGATGGATTTCAAGGTGTACATAAAGTAGGTAAGTATTTATAAATAACATAGTATCACGTGATTTCAAAAAGGTTTTTATGAAGCGAGTTTATGGCCTTTATTTCATCGCCCTTTTTTTTTAATTGATTTTTTGAAGAAAGTCCAAAGAAGACAGCACCTGTAAAGAAAGTACCTGCTTCCAAGAAGCCAGCGAGTTGGTTGAGTGCGTTCACTGGCTTTGTTTAAACAAAATCAACTTACTAGCGCTACATAGAACCTGACGCGCAAAAAGATGCTGCTGAGAAGAAAAAACAAGCTGCACGTGATAAAAAACGTGCTGAAGAGGAGTAAGTCGAAAAAACGCAGCAATTTGACCTAATTTTTTGTTTTTTAGACGCCTTGAGAAGGAGAAGCGGTACTTTGTCTAATATCCATTTGATGTAATTAATGATGTATCTGTAGTATCGCTGAAGAGCGGAAGGCTGCTACAGCAAGAAGGAACGCAGCTAAACAGCGCGGAACATCAAACTTGACAACTTCTTCGAGCAACAATCAAAAAGAAGTAGCAGCTGCAAGAGACGCTGAAAGAAAGGCTAAAGAAGAAACTGCGAAAGCTAAAGAGGAATTGAAGAAGGCTAAACAAGAGATAGCGAATGCAAAAGCTGAAACTAAAAAGGCTAATGAAGAGAAAGCGAAAGCCATCGAAGAAAAGAAAAAAGCAGAAAAAGAAAAAGAAGAAGCAATTGCTGAGCTTAAAGAAGCCAAAGAATCCGCAAAGAAACAACAAGAAGAGGCTAAAAAACCAGAGAAAGTAGAAGAAACTAAGAAGACTGAAAGTCCACAAGGTGGAAAGAAGAGAACACCAGAAGAAGAAGCTGCATACAGAAAAGCTTATGAAGATGCTAAAAAGCGTGCTCTCGCGTACTCTGCAAAGATGGAGGAGAAGCTTCAAGCTCAGAGGAGAGCAGAGATTGATGCTCTTAAGAGATCATCTTTACAGTTCAAGTTGGCTACTATTGAATCAGGTGAAAGCGACCTTTAAGTAGAAAAAGGGAAGGGTAACTTCTTTTCTTTATTTATAGAACGAACTTGTCGTTGTAAAAGGCGAGGCCTAGTAAACTAGTTATAATATGATTTTGTTAAATGAAAAACTGTAGCTTGTACATCGGGTGTGATAGTATGGTTTCTCCAATCGTATTTGTAGTATCGAGCATTTTTCTTACTTCAAAAAATTTAAGAAAAGCATGACTTAAAGAAGTATGTTAAGTTCTTTGTGTATTACCCTCATGACCTCGTGCAAACAAACTAATGTAGCAAAAGTATTTAACAGTACTGGAAAGAAAGAAACAAGGACTTATGTGTTATACAAGGTTATTTTTATTTACAAACAGTTCGGAACTTTTTTTTCTTTTTCTTATGTACAATAGCTTTACTCAAACTTTGCAAGTTTAAACACCCACTTTTGACATGAGGAAACTCTTTGCTTTTTTTTGTGTGGCAAGAGCGCCTCTTCTCATATTAGCGAAACTCTTTTTCTTGACGAGAGCTGCGCGAGGTTGAGCATTATTTGTGATTCTTTTTGATATTCTTAATAGTTGTGATGGTCTCATTCTTGTCAACCACTTTTTTCTATCGACTCTTCTTCCAGATGATGAACTCTTTGTGAGATGAAGTAAAGCGTTTGTGACCAATTCTTTGTTATATCCTCTAGGGAATACAATGACATAGCTGCAAAATTTAGGGAGATCGCTCGGGAGATCATTCTCGCGTAGATATCCGTTGCAGGTCACAACGACTCTGTTGCTTGGTTGAGGAAAGTGGAAACCAGGTGAAGTTGTCTTTGTAATAAGTTCGTCGAGAGCCTTTCCTATTGGGATGGTCGTTGTTCTTTTAATCTTGAAGGCTATGCTGTGGTATCCAGGTCCTTGGGTTGCTTTGTTTGCGAAGAAAACGTCAATGTAAGACATGTTGTTGATGTGTTGGTGTCGTTATTTATATGATGAACTTCCCTAAACTCCACGGCGGAACCTAATAAAACTACGCACACTATCAAATTATGACGTCAACAAGAACACCTGTACAAGTTTAATATCATGTATTTGTTGTTAAAGCTTATCTATTGTAGGACTTAAGAATAAATAAATCTGCACAGTTTTTTCTTGTCCGGCTAAATATCAAACTATCTATTGTTAATGGTAGCACTCATATCCACCGTGATATCTTCTAGGGTTTATTTCGAAATAACTTCGGGATGCGTTCCCGCGACCGATTCCTATCCAGGAGCATTATAAACATCACTACAAAACAGTAGCGCTAGGCAAATATTTTTTATTTTAAACTTGTGTGAGCCGGAATTACAATGTTACATTTATCACGTGATAAAAACGTTTTAATTAATTAACCCTTTAAAAAACTCTACTGCATCTCTTAATCAGCACAGAATCATCCTTTCAAAGCTTGCTTTGAGGATAAATTCTCGTTCTTAGCCAAGACAAAATAACTTCATTTACTTCACTAGGTTTCTCCGCCAAAACCTAAAAACAGGTTGGCCGGAGAAACTGTTTAGCGGTTTTTGTTCACAACACGCACCCAATGTCCCGCATCCTCAACATGTCCACGTGTTAAATTCTTTACATTCTTTTCCATACCGAAACTCATCTCACGTGTGAGAACAGGGTCATTACCTACAAAGAAAAAAAGGAAAGTTACAAACACGTGCACAAATGAAAAAACTTTCTGATTCCACATGTGAAAGTGTCACTTGCGAACACTTTCTCCGGGTTATTTTTATCATAACTAATTTGTTGGGACGTACCACATGTTATCATCAATGCTTGTGTAGTAATTTCTCTAGGATATCCTTCTTCCGCAAGCCAGTTCAGTTTAGTTGTTCGATACCTTTAAAGAAAAGAAAAAAAAATTATTCCAAAGTATGTAAAGCATAAAAGTTTCTTGTTTGCCTACCAATTTAGTCCGCCTCTAACGCCGCTTCTACGAACGTGTTATTATAATGACATAGACTCACAAATTTTGCCTCCTGTCGTACGTGCCTTTTGAATTGGGATACATAGTAGTCACCCTCTCGTTCTGTAAGCAAGTCTGTCCTTTTAACATTTTTAACTGCACGCATTAATCCGTCCTTCATCCATACCCTACATAGTTTTTATTATAATTATTTGCTAAAAAAGATCGTTATGTTAATTTTACCCCTTGTTAATAGAGTTATCCTTCCATCGTCGATGAATGAGGAAGATGAGCTTTTCAACGTCTTGACTCAATTCCTCAACGGCTTCTTGTGTATTGAAATACACTTGGTATTTAAACGCAGGAAGATGCTTTGCAATAGTCTGTATGTCCATACAAACCTTTGTTCTAGGTGTGTACGGTGTACATATACCGCCAACTCCCAATAAGCGTTCCGGATGGAATATTGCAAAGCGCCATGATAACGCGCCTTTAAAACAAATTAAAAACAATTAAAAAAAAATTAGTTAAAGTGTTTGTTCGTTCTTCGTTTCTGCCCACGTACCACCCCAATCGTGTCCAATTACAGTAAATTTATCAACACCTACAATTAGAAGTTAATTAGGTGAATCATCAAATTGTATTCTTAAAGGCAAGGCTATTCTGACTTTTATTCTTGAACAAGTCGAAACCAAAACAAATCTATTCGTTTTAAAATCATTTTTTAAAGTCACGTTTTTAGCACGTGTCAAAAACCCATAGAAGAATTTTTTTTCTTTTGTTTTGTTTTGGTAAACAACCAGCTTTGAAGGAATTCTTCTTCGTGTTGCGTTGCTTTGTACGTACCAAGGGAATCCAATAACTCAACCATTGCGCTAGACACCGTTTTGAAAGTGAAGTTCTGTAGTTTTACGACATCCGCTTCAGATTGCCCAAACCCGGGTAAATCAGGCGCAATAACCCTGTACCCAGCGTTGGCGAGTGGTTTTATTTGCTAAACGGGAGTTTAGTGAACTTTGTACATGACACGCAATAAATCGTTTAAATGGCGCATAAATAACGTCTTGCGCGTGTAATAGCAATTAATAACGGTTTAAACGGCAATGAGCGGCGTTTCGTTAAAAACGGCTCTAAAAAGGTCATATAACGATACAAATGTCGTACCTTACGCCATCCATACCTATTTTAAACAATTATTAGACATTTTGAATAGATATGAGTTCAAACGAACCATAAATCAGGCCATCCATGTAGCAATAGAATGACGCGATCAGTACCATGTCCTTCGTCTACATAATGGAATCTTATGTCAAACTTTCTACATTGATAGTATTTATGCTTGTAAGCCAAAGGATCCAAATCACCACTACTTGTCATTGGTAAAACGAAGAATACCGCCCAAATAAGAAAAAACCGTTTAAGTATGGCCAAGAGAATAATCCTTCAGGAACAGGGACGTAAACGCAAAGGATACCGATGATGAGAATAAGCTATATTACGCGTTACAAGGACTCTGTTCTTCGAGAAAACTGTCGCTTTCTTAGTCTTGCGTGACGTTTGTACAAGAGCGGTATTGGTGTTTGTGTAGCTGTTAAGGCTGTGGGATGGTTCTTCATAGTAGGTGTATTGGATGCCGTATTTTGAAGCAATCTTTAGGAAGCAAGAATAGTTGTTTGTCACTTTCAGAGGTAGTCCACGC
>JALMLS010000051.1:0-18785 GCA_038496445.1 Trichosphaerium sp. ATCC 40318
AAAGCACCGGCAGAAAAGTGCATGTATGAATTTGATGAACAAGACTTAGACCTGAAAATGGACACCCAAGCCCCATATGCCACTGCAACTTTTATTTGTTCAAAAACACAAAAAATTATTGTTCAAGGCCATGCTGATGCTGCTATCAGCAAAGCCTATAACTGTCTTAGCAAAGAAAAAGCTTCTAGAAATCATGGTATGGGGTATTTGGCATCAAACTTAACCAAGATAGATCATTTAGTCAGTGATGAATCCAGTGGAGCTGCTAAGTCAATATGTGATATTATTAAAGCTATTCCTAGACATGGCGGCTTACAACATCATTACGACGTTTGGCATAAACAACGAAAGGTAGTTAAAAAATTCAAAGCTTTAGGGATCAACGCTGGACAGCACGTGGAAATTATGTGTACCCAGAACTGCAAAAAATGTGCCAATACCTTTTTTCAAAAAACATTGGGACTTTACATGTGCCAACAGGCTTTCGTCTAGTGAATATACCTTTCAATGTCAACAGGCTCTCTATTTTTAGAGCGCAGTGTTGATGCAGGGTTTGAAGGCAACTGTAGTTTCTCTTATGAAGGCCTTGGATTGTTTTTCACTTGAAACAGCCCTCGATGAAAAGCACTATTTGTTGGGTTACGAACTGCAAATTGTGAAAGCTTTCATGCCGTGGCAAACATGTAGTCCAAAAGGAAGGATCAGGCGTTAAAGCCTTCTTCAGAACCCCAATAAACTAAGCACAATTGCATTGACTACCTACCACGATGAACAGACACAAAGTCATATTCAAACGATTTGTTCGAATTCCTTGTATCGACCTCCAAACGCATAGGAATGTGTTTTGTACACTTGCAGACTATTTGATCATTTTTGAGAATGTAGCAAACCCAATAAAGGCTCAATTTTTTACCCTATTGGTGATGCTCCTGCTAAATTCCTTTGCTTAGCGATACTAATTAGCTCACAAATTCTCCCGCACATACGAACAAGGATTTGCTTCTCGAATTTTTGCAACAGTATCGCAACGTTTAAGTTGTAATGAAATGCAAACTTTTTTATTTTTTTTTCAGTTTTTGTTTTCTTTTTTGTTTTGGTGACAAATTAATACAGCGTTGCTTATAGCCTTAATTAACTATGCTTTTAACTGAACAAGAAGTAGTTTACGAATAGCATGAGTAACAACGTTATTGTACGTCTTGATAGTAGTACGACATTGCCTAAAAGAAAAGTTTAACAAAGTTGTAAAACGCTACAAAAAATTGAGGTCAAGCTCCTTTGTCTTCTTTGACTGAATTACGTACCTTGTTGTTGGATTAGTCTCTACTCTTACCATACAAACAACTTGTCCATTACCGCTGTAAAATGTTCCAGCACCAACAAAATTGTGCTTATTAGGATCAACATGATTGAGAATACTAAAGCGAAGTCCAAACGTCATAACCTTAGCAATAGCCTCCAAACCGACTTCAGGTTTAGCATTAAAGTGATCAGTGGCTTCATTAGGGGCTCCTTTAATTTGACGCCACATATTCTAAAGCAAGATAAGCCTCAAACACGTGGAACTTTAGAAAAACAAAAAAAATCAAAAATCAAAGAAATCTACAAATCAAAGTTCTTCTTTGCGAGACGTACAACAAATTGCGCTTGCGTCATGTTAATAAGAGGTTCGATGAATTTAACAGCGGTTACTGGTAGCTTTATCTTTAAATCACGACGATGACGACCGCCAACTAGAAAACTCAAATTCAGCATTGGGTGACTGCCAGTAAAAGGTGCATTGCATCTCAATAGTAGAAGTAATTGTGCCTAACATTATCAGTATAAAATTACATGTCATCACTCTGTCTGAATGAAGAAAAACAGCTCGAAACAAAACAGTTGTTTGTTTCTTTCAAACACAAACAGAAATTGTAGCGTACTTTGTCTCTTCCTTTAATTGCGCCAACAATATGGTTTGGGGCTTGTACAACGCAACTTGGAAAGGCCGGGAACATAGTGTTGACAGCTGTCAATGGTTCTTGCGTTATATTACACAATGTGAGTACCATACGTCCTATAATGAAGTTAGTTAGGTTAAACACGCGTTAAATAGAAAAAAAGTTCTGCTGTTGGTAAAAAAATTGCTGTAGCTAACCATACAATGAGCTATATAAAATTAAACAACGTGCAGATGGCGCAGTACGTTTAGTGTACAAAAATAGACAAAATCCAAAATCGATGCGCAGAGAAGCTATATAACGCACCTGAGTTGCCAGAGTACTCGCTCTTTAGGCTGATGTGTAGAACATCGTCCTCGTACAAAACGCCCTCGTATAGAACGCACAACCGCTTGAATAGAAGCTCGTTATGGTCACCAATGTTGTTAACAACTGGTTTAGCTTTTTCAGCTTTAGGCACTACAAATGGATCGATAGGTTTTGAGGCAGCGACTGGCGTTGGCATTATGAGTGGTTGAGCCACTGGTTGAGCTGCTGGAGCTGTAGTGGGAGATGGTGATGCCCCTGTGTCTAAAATGCCGAAAGGATCGTAGTTTGCCATTTGAAGCGTTCACTTATGGCTTGTTTGTAATCCAAAACGTTAATTTAATTGTATTGTATTTTTTTACTTTAGAACCTCTACGACTAGCGCTCCCAAGTCTTACAATGTCTGACAATGGTTAAACGCACGACCTCATATATGTAGTGCAAACGGTAGTGGCGTTACCCCTGTTAACTATCAAAAAAGAAAACAAACCCACATACAGTGGGGAGTTGTATCCAATGGCAGAGCAGCAGTATAAAGAATGTGGGCAGGTGCGTAACGCGTCCGTTACTTTGGTTCGGGACGAAAACAAAAATCAAAGCCCTTTTTGGCACGGAAACTATAACCTTGCTGAGTGTATCGCTTCTCTACGAGAAAGTAGCTTCTACTGTCTTTTACCAGCAATTACGCAATTGTTTTTTATTTTACAAATTCTTTACTGTTTCACTCCTACGACGGTTGCACGATAGCACTGCGAGCATAAAAACAAAAGATTCTGCCAAGTTTTGTTCAAAAAGGTTACTTTTACTGATAGCTCATTACCTTTAGGGTGCTGATACCAGTGACGAAGCGCCAGAGTATACCAAGTACGTTATCTAAACCACTCATTTTGGCATTTGACGTAATTGCCACTTGTAGAATGCTCTTACGCACCGCCAAACCATCCAGTAATCCTCCACTAAAGTTTTCAATGTCATCAGACGAAGAGGATATAAGCGACGAAGATTGGGATGATGACATGACGTTTGAGAGCGGCGATTTCTCTCATAGGTGCGTTATCCATTTGTAGAAGATTTATTTTCTCGCGTTGCACCTCATTCCATCAATTTCTAAGTGAGTGTAGTCGCGTAGCAACTGTTGGACGTCAGGGTAGAACACCAGAGGAATTAACTTTCGCAAAAGGTTGTGATTACACTTTCTCGCGTTCTCTTAGCTAAATGTGGTGCTATTCCTTTAGGTGATATCATTTACGTCTGTCAAGTTGACCAACAAACTGGATGGTGGTGTGGAATGTTAAATAACGCAATAGGATTATTTCCTGTAAATCTCACTGCTGCTGCCGGGGAGAGAGTGCGAGCTGAGGTAATATTTTTTTATTGAATGTTTTTGAGTCTAACTTGTAGTTTAGTCTTCCACGTCTGATTGGGATGATTGGACATACATTGCTGGTGACGTGAGTGTTTCTTATTACGCACTTTTATGTTTCTTATGGTTGTTTCTTCTAGCGTGAAAGCCAGTACAATATCACCGCATTACCAGGTGATGAGGGATTTAAGTATGTCGCTATAGCTAACTACGAAGCTACTAAAGACAGGGAATTATCGTATGTGATATTGCAAAGACTTTTACGAGTAGCCTTGTGGTGTGAATTAATGGTTTGTTGAAGGTTTTCAAAAGGAGATGTCTTTAGTAGTGTAGAGCAAGGAGAAAATTGGTGGATAGCCTCACTTAATGGTGAAGTAGGAGAAATACCTTCTAACTATGTTCGGTTGGTTAAACATTCGAAAGCAAGGTAAACTCTTTTTTTTTTTCCTGTTCATAAGTTACTTCTTTTCTTCTCATGGATTGTTTAGTATTTCAAATGGTCTTAATGGTTTTGGCGATGAGACTTTCTCCCTAGGGAATGTTATCCCACCTGCACCTTCAAGGCCAGTGTCAACAGTACCGCAAAAGATGGGTAAGAGAAAATCAGACTTATTAAGTAAAACCCTAACAATTTTCTTATATTTGTAGCAGCTCCACCTATTACTCCTAGAAGAAAAGGTAAACAAAACAATAGGAAAAAAGGACAAAACAAAACCAAGAAAGGACCTGAAAAATTACGGAATAACGTGTCAAATGTGCGTACCTTGTCAAGTCATTTTTACAGAGAATATACAACAATTTTCACTCAAATCCGCCATCTTCTGTATGAACGCGTTTTAAGAGGCGCAACCCTTGTAAACATTTGGGAAAATGTCTCAAACTGCTAAATTCAGCACTGCCTCTGCTGAACAACCAGTTGGAGACTATTTATCTTCTCTTTGAAAAAAATCCCTAAAAACTGATTTGTTGTTTAGAAAGGACCAAAGCCACCAAAACGTTTACACCCACCTGGTGCCCCTAAAAATAATACAAGTACAAAAGATCAAAAGAGGGATAGTGCACGAAGGAACCAAACTCTTCGCAGTGAAGGCACAAAACGTCGTAAAAAAGGAAAAAAGAATACCGCTTCAACACTTCGTGGTACTAAAAGATCATTTGGTCCTAAGAAGATGCCACGACCTGCAAAGAAGTCTATTATGCCACCTAAGAGTGGTCCTGGTGGCAAGAAGATGCCACGGTTCAACCAACCTAATTTAAGGCGACCTAAACGGCCTGGAGCAACGAAAAAGCAAGTACAAGGCAATCTTCCAAAGAAACGATATAATCAGCCTGTACCTGCTATTCCAAAGTCTCCTAGGAAGGTCTCAAGGTTTCAGGAGCCAAGTATACATGCCACTAGTTCTATGAGGGGCAAACTGAGCCCTCGAGGGAATGACTACGGTTCACCTAGACCTAGTGGTGTAGCTGGTGGGCAGTCCTTTCATAAACTGCCTACTGGAGCAAAACATGCCAAAAAGATTAGGAACGTTGATGTTGTTTATGTTTATTGCATAGCAGACTTTACAGCATCTCAAGCAGGTGATTTAACAATCATGAAAGGTGATAAGATCATATTGTTGTCTAAAGAGAAGGATCCATGGTGGCGAGGTGAATTCAATGGTGTAGTTGGCGTATTTCCTTCAAACTTTGTTTCAACTGGCAGCTCAAGAAAGGTACGAAAATTACTGGATAGTTTTATATTTGGATTTTTATTGCATGCTTTATTGCTTGCCTCACACATTTTCTTAGAGGAAAAAAGTATCAGTTACTAAAGCTAGAGCGTTATATGATTATACACCTAAATCTGATGACACAGAGCTTGGGTTTAGTAAAGGTGATGTAATCAATATTTTCACAAAGCTTGAAGGCTGGTGGGAAGCAGAAATTGATGGTGTAAGAGGTTGGGTGCCTTCAAAGTTTATGGAGGATGTTACAGATGAAGAGAGTAGTACAATGTCTTCATCTGGTCTCATTCATTGTCGAGCATTTGGTGCTTACACACCAAAAAGAAAGGACGAATTAGGCATGAAACCAGGTATGTAGTTTGAAATTTTCTGCGTTGAAGTTTTCGACCCAACCACTATGAAAAATCTTTCTTTTTCTAATGGATACGGCCATACAACCATGAAAACTCCGTGTCTCTTTCCGAACCGCGAAGATAAGCATGGTATGGCCCTGCCAGTACTTGGGTCCGTGAGGACCAGGGAACGTAGGGTGCTGTATTCATTTTGCTTTTTTGCTTTCACACTTCAGCCTACCGTAGGCTGGGGGGTAGGCGTGTCAGCACGTTTTAACCTGTGCGCAACCTAACGATTATTTCTCAAATTTTCTTTCTCAAGGTGATGTTTTTGTTGTTTTGAATCAAAAGAAGCGATGGTGGAAAGCTAGAAATATTCAAGGACAAGTTGGTTTAATACCATCTAATCATGTTGAGATTGTTAACTGTACGACAAGGCTCACTATTTTAATCACAGATAGCTCTGTCTCTAAGCTCTGCGAATTTTTTTTTTATGTTTTTCAAGTTTCGACTGACAAAATGTTAAGATGACCTTCTTGTAACGGATGACGGTATCAACCTTGAGAATACGCTTAACCAGACAGTTGATGATACACGAAAGACTAGACGTGTACAAGTGTTCTCTGGCTTGTTGAAAAGAAAGGATGTTAATTCCGCATTAATTGATCGTGAAACTGCTGCTGCTTTGCAACTTCAGTCTACTGAAGATGCATTAGAAGCTGCTAAACATCAAGCTATGAATAAGACAAAGGCAGGGTGGCTTAAAAAGTACTCTGCATCACTAATCGGGAAGCGATGGAAGCCTGTATATTGCATATTGGATGTATCACAAAACTCGATGATTTTTTACAAAAACGCTGCTTCAACCAAACCAAAACAAATTTTATCACTAGCAGATGTCGATTCTGTTCAGCCTGATTCTCCTAGTAACGTATCAAGTAGCGTAGTGTATTCTTTCACGCTCAATTACAGTGGTACGTACTCAAGAGGAAAACAACAAAAGAAGAAAACCAGAGTCGAGAATTCCTTTCGCTTTATTTTTTTTCAGTCGAAACATAGTGTACTCACAAAGTTATCACTTAGGGAAAGCAGGTTATTTTGGTGCTGATAGCGAACTGGAACGAGATGAGTGGATGGACACTATTGACTTTTCTCTTGCGTTTAATAACGACAAGACTCTTTCAGAGTTTGGTAAACGACTAGTTGACCCTAAGAAAGGTAAAAAGTAATCTTTTATGCAAACCTTTTCTTTAAAAGGTTGTTTAAACACGTGTAATTATATGTAATATTTCCCCCCAAAGATGTAATAATACCAGCAATCATTTCAACGAGTGTTGTATGTTTTCTTATTTATAATGTTTAAAAAGGGTTTTTGAGCAGATAGATGTATATAAATTGGCGCTAGGAACTCTAGAATGTGTTTTGGCGTATTTGTTTTTTATTGGTAGCAAGTGTCAGAATGTCAATAGTGGGCAACAATTGACGCTTGATAGTAACTCCCTAGACCGGAGAATGCTTCTTTGAAGCATTTTAGTGCATTTTAATGTTATTTAGTCTGTTCTTTCTGCGTTCCACCTCGTAGCATCGTGATGCAGTATTTTAATGCTGTCAAGCGTAGTGCGTAGTTAATAATTGTTTAAAACAATTCTTCAGGAGATTCGATGTGTTTGACAATTCTGTTCTGTGAACTTCATTAGAGTTGCCAAAGTCACTTTTTAAGACACCAACATGGCACAACAACAAGCCTCTATCACTGTAAAGTCAAAACTCGTTGGAGAAAACGACTTGCGTCGTGTTACTCTCCCTGCTGAAGGACTAACATTTGTACTCCTCGCGGAAAAGCTTAGAACTTTGTATGCATACAAGGACATCTCTAAAGCGAAGATTAAATACCTCGACCCTGAAAATGACAAGATTACCGTACGCCACAATGGGTCATAGTGGGAGTTCTTAAAATTGTCTTAGATATCCTCTGATGAAGAATTGAGAGAAGCTTTAAAACTTATTGCGTCAGATAGTATTCTCCGCCTTTTTATTGTCCCTGCAAGGCAACCAGGCGAATTAACAGGAGTACGGCTTTATCGTTTGGGTTTTTGAAGCAAAACTAATTTAAAACAGGAAACTGTATCCTTAGATGAACGTATTGAAGCCGCAACTGCCGCAATACTAAAGGACGTCAACAACCCAGCACTTGATGATGAAATTCGTGGTTTTATTTCTACTCTATCAACATCGCTGCCTAACTGCGTCCAACGCAAACCTAGTACGTATTTTTACAGGCGGTTTTTTTTTCATTCGTTAACAGTTTTCCAGCTGAGCGTCGCCTTATGCGCATCCTGCGTCGTCGTGTGTTTCAAACAATGAACGACAAAGCTCTCAGGCTATTGGACTCTACAAAACCAGAAAACTTCACCCACGCACGCGATTTACTCCAAGGACAACTAGGAATATTCCCAAACGATATTTATAGCATGTACAACCTTGCTTGTAGCGAATCTCTCCTAAACAATAAGGACGCAGCTTGTGCTGCTTTGAGAAAGTCCGTTGATATGGGATTTAACCGCTTGCAAGCTATGCAAAACGATAAGGACCTCGATAACATCAGGTAAACGCAAACTCTTCATTTTGATCCATTTTTTTCTTTCTCTCAGAAAATCAGGCTTCTTTGAACCTATCCTCGCTCAGAGTTAGGAATAATCTAACTGGCATTAACACGTGCCTTTGGAAGCTCCTTTTTTAATGAAAAAATTGTTCACAACCGTGCTTTGTGGCACGAAGTTGTACTGTATTTTTTTTTCATTTACAAAATCTTACCCTTGTGTTAGAAATGAAGTTTTATACACTCAAATCGTCACCGAGTTGGAAAAAGATAATGGACGTCGCGGTGGATGTCGTAAAGGAAGAGCACGTTTTGGCGGACGCCGTGGACGTTGTGGCCGCGGACGCGGTGGACGTGGTAGAGGTAGACGCCATAGAGGAAAGAAATTCGAGAACGAAGGAAGTGATTCTGAACAATCACTCGATGGTTCAGTTGAAGAAGAGCCATCCGTTGAGGAACAACCACAAGAGCCTGTTGAACCTGAAGAAGAAGATGCTACCGAAATCCCTGAAGGCATAACCCAGTCAGCTATTGATACCGCAAATGACTTTGCACGCTCCTTGGAGAGTTTGTCTGGCATGGGATTTTCTGATAGAAAATCCAATATTGAAGCTTTAGTTCATTCACGTGGTGACCTTACTGGTGCTGTTAAATTCTTGTTGGACAACTGAGAGAATTGATTTGTCAACTCACCTTGATAAAAGGGAGTAATTACCTGACAAGTAATAAAAAATATCATTATCCCTTTTGTTGTAATTCCTTGCGAATCTTTTTTTTATTGAGGGTCCGTATTACTTGCTTTTCTATAAGGGCACCCCCCCTTAAGCAGATATATTGGATCGGGCGCTTTGCTTAGCAAGAGCTTATATTTACAAAGCCCTTTTTATACAAGTGGAATAGGCTTTATTTAATTTTTTTTGTATTTGTACAAACAGTCACCAAAAAAAAACAGTGACCTTTTGGGCTGAGGTTAATACTTCCAGCTTAGCAACTAGTATAGCGTGGTATATAATGACTACTTAGCTCTTTCTACAGACATGAAATAACCTACAAAAGCGAGTTAACAGCACGGTAGCTTCCAAAAAAAAAACAAGAAAAGAACTTACCAATACAATAAGCAACAACAGCTGCAAATCCACCGATTGAAACCATTTCGATAGCGGAATCTATAATACGTTCTTGAGTAATCTTTGCCCTAAAAAAACGTGTTAGTATAACAATGATAACATGTATGCTGAAGTTCAAAGAGAAGGCCCCAAAAAAAGTTGCGGTCATTGTTTTTTGAACAACGATAATAAAAATTGCAAGAATGGTTATTATTATAACACTTGTTCAAATAGGGTCATGTGAATACTTTTCGTTCGAATTTATTGTCCGAAAGTCTAAAAAAGGAAAGGGCGCAAAAATCTTACCTTGCAACACCCAATGCGACCAATGTGCATCCTGTAAGGAAACAAGCTGAAAAGAATCCTCTAAATGATGCACCAAGACCGACATACATTGTGACATCCGCCAACAATGGAATGAATCCAAAGAAGACTAAAAAACAAAGTAAGAAAAAAACACTTTTTTTTTTGGATAATAAAATCAACAAAACCCCAAATTTCTCAATCCCTACTCCAACCAAATAGGACCAAACTTACTGAAAGCCATGAATGTATAAAAAGCAGACTTTGTCGGTGATGGTGGCTCCTCTGTAAGCTCTTCTTCCATCATTACAATGTCAACAGTCGTAGTTGCATTTTTCGATATTATTTGTGATAATTTTTCAGCTTCTTCTGCATGAAACCCTCTTCTTTTAAATATGGCGTTTAGCTTGTCCTTATACATTTGAGGAAACTGGTCGTATGCTGGAAAAAATTGAGTTAGAATTGTTTCAGCGTTCAAGTCCGTTTTACGGGTAAAGTGAAGGCGCGTAGCCAATATAAACCCACCAGCGCGTGCATACAGGGCACTAAAGGTATTTTCGAACATCGAAAAAAAATAACGCAAAAAATATCGCGACGTGGGTTTTCGCGAGTTTGGTGATGCTATGTAGTATCGTACCTTTGTAATTTTTATCTAGTTCGCGTTGTTTTGATTCCGTCTCAGAAGTTTGGCTCAAAAAGTCTGATACTCCCATAGATATGGCGTCTGCGAACAGATTGGAGAATCCCAGTATCAAAATCAATCCAGACGCTACATCTGCGCCGTAACAACCAGCAACAAGACCAAATATGCTGTTGGACGTGTTATCGCTTTAATAGATCATTGTGGAGCGATTTTACCTTACAATGCCGTCTGTGCCGCCGTATACAATACTTCGCACGTATTTTACCAAGTCGCGTGAGCGGAAGAATGGTTCTCGTCGTTCCATAGGCTTTCTGCTCGACTGTCGTGGTGTGTGATTGCTGTTGCTCTAAGAAACACGATTTAGTGACAACTAAGTCTTACCAAACTCGTAAATAACGTACCATCGTACGTAAAGGTTTGTTTAATGTACTATCACGGTCTACGGAATGCAAATACTGTGGGATTGTTAGGTGTTGGCGTTTAAAATGTTGTATGTGCAGAAATTGTTACAGTGTAGTGCGTTGGAACTGTTTTACGGTGGATTTTGAATAAAAACAGGCTTAGACTGGACTTTTAGTCTACAAATTTCATATTTCCACGCGGTATGCATGCAACACAACGTTAAAGTGACGTACCTCCTTGCTTTTGCGTACGGTACAAAAAGGTGTGACATTTGTCTCATTTGGGACAATGTTTGGGCGTATAAGGGTGTTTCCACTGCGTAGAGGAGGGTAAAGGGCTGCCATGGTGGTAGAAATACAGAGAAATTGAACAATTTTTCTTTTTACTCAGGCGCTAGTACAATGTGAACGTCTTTTCAAACTCAGGTATTTAAATATAGCTTTTATGTGTAGTACATAGAGTAATCCGCGATAGTGTGAAGAACAAAATGTTGCTCTCATTGTTGGTAACAGTGTCCAAAACTAAATCATTTTTTTTTTGAACTTTTTGTGCACGTGATTACATTAAGAGTAAAAACGTCTTCAATTTCGCTGGTTATGAGCATATATGCTGTTATTCCGTATCAACGTTTCCATGAATGTATTTTGAACATGGTGAGGAGTGCACTTCACGAGTAAACTGTATGCAGTTTGTATTTTTTTTTTCGTTTTTTTTCAGCGTATTTTCGAGCAAAGCTAAAATAAAATTAACAAATAGCTATGGAGAAGGTAGAAAAGGATACCATGCAAAAGGAAGCACCGCCAAAGTGGATTAGACTCAATGTCGGAGGCAGACCATTTACTACAACGGCTCAAACACTTTGTTTCGGTAATAATATATCCATTACGCTCCTTATACGTAATAGACGCGACTTCAATGCTCGCTGCGATGTTTAGTGATGGATTACAACTAAAATCGGCAGATGTAGATGAAACAGGTGCATATCTTATAGACAGGAGTCCTGCATACTTTGTAAGCCATATTACACTATATTATCAGTTTCTAAACTGCTTTATCTCAGGCGCCTATACTCAACTTTCTGCGCACTGGTAAACTCATAGTTGATCCTAATATTAGCTTGGAGGTAGTTTTACCAACATTACGCCTTTTTTAACGTTTTTAACAGGGTGTTCATGAAGAAGCGACTTATTTTCAGATTAAATCGCTTATGGACTTACTGGATAAATCAAAACGTCCTGATATGACAAGAAGAGATTTTATAAAGT
The DNA here is from genome assembly GCA_038496445.1 of Trichosphaerium sp. ATCC 40318. Taxonomy (NCBI): domain Eukaryota; phylum Discosea; class Flabellinia; family Trichosidae; genus Trichosphaerium; species Trichosphaerium sp. ATCC 40318. The sequence continues at coordinate 11,984 of JALMLS010000051.1, forward strand.
TCGAGGATAGGTCGTCATTCCAAGGTGCTGGGTAAGCACGTGATTTATTTGACCCAAAACCCGTAATTTGATTAAAAAAAAATGCGCATATGGTTGACATTGTTTAAAGTGTAAGGCTATCAGGAATTGATTTATCGAAGTTAAATCTTGTTGGATTTCGATTTGATGACTGTATTGCAACAAATACGGATTTCTCTGGATGCACAATACGTGGTGGAAGCTTCCAGAATGTAAGTTGTGTTTTGTTTATTAAGTTTTTATTCGTTGTTCTTTCTTTTGTTTGACCTTTGATTTATAGGCCATTGCTACAGAAGCTTTATTTATAAATGCACTAGGAGATAGGCTCATGTGTTGTGAAGCACAACTAATACGTGCAAAATTCGCAGGCGCTCAATTAGTCGCAAGCAACTTTTCTTCAGCTGATTTAGAAGATAGTTCTTTTGAAAACGCTGTGTGTAATTCAGGTAAGGTCTTAATAATATTACTTTGATAAAAGAGGTAAAATACAATGTGTGCTAATGTTTTTTATGTAGCATTGTTTCAATACAGTAATCTTGTGAATGCAAACTTCAAAAACTGTAATCTTCAACATGCCAAATTACAATCTGCAATCTGTCGAGGTTGTGACTTTACTGGTGCTACTTGTACTGGTATGTACCTTACAGGTGCTGATCTTAGAGGAGCAACTATAGATTGGTCTCAGATTGATGAATATTGTGCAAGAGGAGCAATAATAACAAAGAAACAGTTTGATAAGATGCCACTTCCTGATTCTGAAAAAGCTTTGTTTAAATTCAAGATTGAAGAAGATGCACAAGAAAGAGAAAGATCACCACATGTCAAAATGACACGCAGGCAAAGAGTAAACGAAATTGTATATTAGAAGCATTTGTTACAGTAAAAGTGAATAAAAAAAAGTGTAAACAATCTTCACTTAACACAGTAATTTTTTTGTAAAAACTGGTATATACCAGTTTAATTTGTAGACCTGTTATGCCGTTTAAATCCCCAAACAGTACATTCCTTCCCTATACATCAAATTAACACTTTTTAGAAACCAGAGGCACTCACAGCATCCAGGTAGCTCATTTCCACCAGCGATACTTGTGCATGTAAGTGAGTCCTTGAAAAACTTATAAAGGTTCTCCCTGGCACCCAAGAACCCAGAAATGTGAATTTAAAAGGCACTGAAACGTGCCCGAATTTGAGAATTACTTTGCTTGCCAAGAGTGGCAAACCAAATGATTATATAACCTTAGTGTTTTTCTAAAAAAGATGAATCTATTTATTGCCAGTAATTATTGATAGATTAGTTACGCCTAACAATCTCTATGTCCATGTAAACATGCTTTATACTCATTGTAGCAAGCTTCCCGCCATCTGTCAACACAGGCATTACGGGTAATAAGGGGGTATACTGGACAATTATAGGTGCATCGGCATAGCACCAATCTCTCTCACGTATACAACACCTCCAAACCTACAAACAGAATAACCACATATGCATAATTATGTCTGTTGGCAAAGCAAAGTACTTTCTGCGCACGTGGAAGAAAGAGTTTAATCAGCCAAAAAAAAGCTTGCTTACCGATTCTGCGTTAAGCAAATACGAGTACAATATTCTCAGTACGTCATTTTCTCTGTCTATCATCCTTATGGCTAATAATATTGCCACTTAACGCAAAAGTGTAAAAAACCCACAAGCTACATTTTGACGCATACGTTACCGTTCTTAATGCGTAAGTGACGCGAAACCGGCACTTTAGGCGTACAATTACACAATGTATGCACCATAACCGCATTTAACGAAAGCGTTACTCGTGTTTAACGCACTTATTGTCGTGTAATGACTCAGCAATCATTTGCCAAAAAAAACTCCGCTCACTGCTTATTTTCGTAAATTCATGCATTCTCAATTGAAGCCATTGCTCCAGTCGGCACACGAAATGAGTTCACAAACGTACTATTGTGCAATGTGAATACTTTTTATTTGAGTTTTGCCATGCTGATGTTCTAGTACACTCTACTGACCCATTTGCAGTCGTTTACACGCGCAATACAGTCATTAGTATAGTCCCACCCAAATCGCTCCTGTTTGTAAGCTAGACCATGCTCATTTGGTGGTTCGTGTCTGTTAAGCTGCAATTGGTACGCAACCCGCTGTCCTTGGAACATCTCGCTTACTTCGTAATAGCAAGCAACGAGAACGTTTCCAGGTACGGACCCAGCACCTGGATACCAGCGTGTGTGGTAGTTTTCGATCTCCATTTCTACTAGTCTGGTGTGTCGAGTGTTGAAACGAGCTTGAGCATCGTCCACGCTAACGTAACCGAAGCGGCTATCATAGATAAACCAACCTCGGGACCTTGCGGCTTTGGCTAGGTTATATTTTGGGCAGCTTTGTACATGGCAATAAACTGCTACGAACAACGCAAAGAGTACAAGGATAGTTTTAGTAAGCATTGTGCTTAAAAGGTAATCTCCTATTATGCTCGAAGTCAGTAAAAGTCGTATGGGTAGTTTTGCTTCATCAACTCGAAATCTAGGTGTTAGTTTGTAAAGTTGGACAAGTCCATACGAGAGTTGCTGAAGGGTTTCACTGTTCACCGTTTCTTATGTTTTGTGTAGCGTACTAGACAACGTAAACTTCATTTTGTACTTTTATTTGCTACACTAAAAACAGTGCTGGCACGTGACATCAAATTTACATGTGTTTTTCCCATGGCTTTACACCATTAAGCAAACAACACAGAACAAGCTCATGGCCGAAAGGACGAGAGGTATCGTTGTAGCAATCATCTAAGGACTTCTTTTCACCAATATAATCATATCCATCATATCCCTTAACAGACGTTAACTACAAAGAAAAGAAGTATTTTTTTGTTATAGTCGTACTACTATTTGTATATTGTATCCACTGTCTCTGAGTGCTACAAGCTTCTTCCAAGCTTCAGTTTTTACAACATACTCAGCATAAATAGGGCAATATATTCTACCACGTGCTACACCATACGTAAGTCGTGAACCTTGCCATAACGAAAAAAGAGGTTTATTCTTGTTCGGTCCTTTACTCTTTTTAACATGCCTTTTTGGAAAGAGTTAGCTTTGTCCTATTCCATAAAAATATAAGCCTTACCGATGCGGCTTTGGGTCAGCGAAACCTTTCTTTCTCCTGTCAAAAAATAGTGGTATTATGCCCCCATTTGAGTCAACTTCTCCTTCCCACACTTTACTAAATTGCCACAGGTTTTCTAACAATAGGAAAAAAGTTAACATATGCGAATGTTCTTTCCCGACAATGTACCTAGGTTCTACAGAAACAGTTACTCTAAAATGCAACATAAATCCTACGTACTGTAGCTAATGGTGCATCTTCTTTATGTTTTATTGGTCCTAGCTTCATTGGCGATAACTGCTTGAACACTCCAGGAGCACTTGAACAACAATTGATATTCTAAAGAAAAAGTTGTTAAAAAAAAGCTAAAAAAGATAAAACTGGAGATTACCTTGTAGCCATCAACCTTTGGCCATGGTTTTGTTCTACGTATACAATGAGCACGCACTAATCCTTTTGTTTTATTAGCAACATTCTTTTCTTTAGCAGCCTCCACAGTAACAGCATGTGCGTCTCTTATAACCTGGAGTTTTTTCTCATGAGCTGTTTTTTGCTTCTTTGTCTTCGAACTTGATTTGCTCTTCTTAGCTTTTCGCTTCATTATCTTCTTGTATAACTGATGCGTTGATATAGTTGTAAACGTATTATGTTGAAAATAACTGAAAAGAAAAGTTAACAACTTTGCAGTTCCAATGAAAAAGTCACTGAACAAAACAAAACAACATGATTTTTCACGTGAGAAACAAACCATGCAAGACCTATTTATTTAAAATATAGAGGCGGATGCCTAAGTATAATATCAAACTTTAATCAATTTTTTTATGTACCCATGAAACAAGCAATAGAAAGCTAAACCAACTGATTCTGTTTTTTATGTAACTTTTTTTTTTAATATTAACGTACAATACTCTTTACAAAGAAAAAAAAACCCCTATGTTCTTCTATCTAGAACTATTTCCAAACAACCATCCCCTTATTACTTTAAGCCTAATGTGTATCATCACCACCTGTGTTCGGATGAAGACCACCAATACCATCTCCAGGAGGATGATTTTGTAGATTAGGAGTTTGGTTTAAACCAGGTACATTTGTACCACCAAGAGTTGTCCCTCCGTTGCCTAGATGAGATATAGGCTACACAAAGAAAGTAAGAAAAAGGAAAAAAACATATATAACATCTATAGCGACCTGTTTTCTGGTGGAAGGCCAAAAGTTCAAACAACAAAAAAAATGAAGAAAAAAGGCGTACTGAGGCTGAATGATGAACAGGTTGATACATCGATACATTATTACCAAATACCAAATTCGGACCACTTCCGGAATACATCTGAGGTGCTTGTGGAGTATTATCTACAACACGAGGATCTGGTACAGCTAGAAGAAGAAAACTGTCAAAAAACAAACAGATAAGAAAGAAAAAAATAAGAAAACGTACAACTCATTCCAGGCATCACAGGGTATCCACTGTGACCATACCCATGACCACCTTGTGGTCGATAACCATGTTGCATACCACCAGGAAGCTGTCCCATTTGTTGAGATGCAGGTGACATTTGATAATGAGAAGCCATTGACTCATAACCTTGAGGCTGAGTTGGCTTAGGCATCAAGTTACCTCCAAGAGAATTAACACTACCAAGCTGAGCGCCTGTCATTTGTCCAAGACCAGTAGGTGGCTGAACAAAAGATGTAGGCGGTTGCATTTGACTGAATGTCGTTGACGGTTGGACAGGCATCGTAGGTTGTTGTTGTGGAGGTAAAGTCGAAACGCTTGAAGGAACTTGTTGCAATCCAAAGGATTGCGAAGGTGCCGGCATATTCATTGGTCTAAAGTTCCATTCAGGTGTTTGTCCAATACCTGTACTAGTAGGCGGTTGTGTAGCGCTTAGCCCATGATGTTGTGGATTCTGCATCTGTTGTTGTACAATACGTTGAGGTGTTTGATTAGAAACAACAAGACGCTGTGGAGGCATCTGTTGTTGTTGAGCATGACCAACAGTACTGCCAATAGTTTGTTCAGTAGTAAGTTGTGATTGTACAGCAGATGGTGTTGAAGAAGGAGCAGAAGGTTGTTGCTTCTTAGCATCAGCAGCAGGATTAGATGTGAAAAACTTTATCTGGAACTGTTGCTGTCCTGGTGCAGATGTCACAGGTGAAGATTTAGCTGCTAATGAAGCTGCGGCTGCAGCTGCAGCCTGTTCGTTGTTGTTTACAAACTTTAGAGGTTCCTTCTTTGTCTTCTTAACATTGAACTTTATCTTTGTCTGTTGTTTGCTTTGGTGATACTTTGTGCAACGATCAGCATGAGGTAGGCTCGCAATAAGTTCAGCAATAACAGGATTGCCATAACCAAAATACTCTGGACCAGAAACTGAAGATCTCTTAGCACTATCTTGCTTTGCAGCTGAAACACGCTTCAGAATTATTCCCCAAGCTTTACTGGCAGAGTCTGCAATGGCAGGATGTTCAGTATCATCAGAAGGAATCACCTAATAATCACGTGTTAGCCAAAAAAAAAAGAAGAATCTAAAATTGTGACTTGATCGTTTTTTGAAGTTTCAACGTTATAAAGCCACGTGATAATGAACGTGTAATGAACATATTAGCCTATATGACTTGTTTACGTACACGAAATTGTGGCTTATCACCACCATCGATAATCTCACACTCATATTTACATTTCTTGCTTGGATTTACCGTACTCGTGTACTCTCTAATACTCTTGAATCCCAAAGGCCAAATATACTTTTCAGAATGAAACGTAGGTCTATCTGTAACAATAGCACCCAAGCATTCAATAGTAAGTACACCCATCTTTACAGGAAATATAACAGAACCATCAGGGTTACGCTTTATGCTGTTCTCAAACTGGAAGAAGAAAAAAGTAAGAAAAAAAGAACAACCAAAAAAAAAAGCCAACAAGACGTACCTTTCGTTTCTTTTTACCGTCGCCAGTTTTTGTAGCACGTTTTCGTTTTTTACCTGCTGTCTTCGTCTTATCTGTACTTGATGATTGACTTGATTTAGGCTTTACTTGACCAAACTCTATTATGGTCTTTATACAATAGTTTGCCCGTTTCCAAAGCACGTGATCCTTTGGAAAGTCCATAACAGCAGCAAACTTTCCACGCTTCTGATTAGCAGCTAAAGTAGCTTTACTCTTCTTGTCAGAAGAGGCTTCACCATTAGCACCTTCAGAGGGTTTATCAATATCCATCCCATCAGCCTTAAAAACACTTCCGTCAAACAAACAAAAACATAAAGCTAAAAAAACTGATGCGTTACCTCATCAGATTCATCCCATTTTCCTTGAGCCTTTAGACGTTCTTCTGCAACTGATCTGAACGGTAAGTCTTTATCTTCACACATTTCCTCAAGTTTCCCATAACCATGTTTATCCAAACTATACAACAAACCTATAAAGAGTAAGACTCACAAAAAATAAAAGAAAAAAAAAAAGAAAATAAAGAAAATCTATTGGCGCAGAATGTGGGTTACCTTCATCATGAACACGAGGTTTCCACCAATCAGGAAGTCCAGCAGTCTTATTGATACCAGTCAAACGTTTTGTAATATCTTCCTTAGAGAACAAGAAGACTTTCAATCGGAGATTACTAAACAAAGAGATACGATCCAATGCACGCTTTGCTTGAGTAACAGATAATCCAATATCAATCCTCTCAGCAG
>JALMLS010000099.1:0-18697 GCA_038496445.1 Trichosphaerium sp. ATCC 40318
GTAGCACGGCCACTGCGAGGCGAGTTTGTTTTTGGATCTGTGTATCCACAGTACGGTAAATTAATTATGCGTGGTATGATCATATCTTCGCGCTTGGAGCTCAGCATAACGCCTGATAGTGTTTTCGAAAAAGTCACTCGGACATACATCTTGTGTCACAACGTCACGAAAAAATGGAAAAAGCTCATTCAAATTTATGTCCTATAAAAAAAGGTGAGGCTTCATTCACGTGCTTTTTTAACCCTTTTTGACGCCAAAGAAAAATGTGTTTTTGGGTTGCGTTTTAGATTGGCGTACGCGTATAGATTGCGCCGTACCCTAGTGGTAGGACACCTTTAAGTTTCGGAAACTTTGCGCCCATGATATCTACATTTTTGTTATCTCTTTGCGGTTTTTCTAAGCGAAAGGGCCTGTTCTACCTCGCGTGGAGCTCATAAGAGACAATAGCTCTAAAACAGCTGGATCAATGCCCATAACGCCCAGATGGCGTTTATCTAGTCTGTTTACATCCCTCAAGAGGTTGACGTGGAAAGCTGCAAACACGTCAATAAAACAATCAAGACCTAACGCTGATAGGAAGGACGCGAGCGAGTGGGTCTATAGTTGAAAAAAAAAAAGTGGTTAGATAACAATTTTGTCGTTTGGTAGTTCTCCGGGTACGTTGTCAGTATTGGTGTTTGCCATGTGTTTGTTAACGAATGACCATGGGATGGCGTTAACCTGCTGTGCGTGTTTGACTGTTTGTTAAAGTAGATTTGGCGTACATTTCAATGAACATAGGTTTCCAGGCGTTTTTTTTAAAAGAAACTAAAACAAACAACACAATATTCGCAACAAATGGTGCGTTCGACTGCTGGCGTTTGTTTTTTACAAGTTAGCGAATAGGCTAGCACCAATTTACAGCTAAAGCAACTCAGTTTGGGCGCTATATGCGATGTATGTGACTTTCCTATCTTTGGCGCTCGCTACAAGTGTATGAGCTGCGATGACTACGATCTGTGGTGCGTATTTGCCTGTTTTATAGTATTCATCCACTAATTCGTGTTTTATAGCGAATATTGCGAACAAACATACCTAGAGTGCAAGGCACATGATGAACGGCACTTATTTATGAAAATAATAACGTAATTTTATTGTACTACTTGAAGTGCCACCACTTACTCTGTTTAGGCCCATACCCAAGCGCAATGACAGGTGCTAAGTTCAATATGGCCTTTTTAGTACTCACAGTGTTTGCTCAAGGCCAAATTTGCAATTTGATATCATGTGCTCCAATATTGACGACACAGGCACGTGTTCTGATCCCCAACCACACGTACAGCAAGCGCTACAAAAAGACTCTCTATTTTTCATTGAAAACATTGTCAAGTCTTGTGTTAGCAAAAAACCACGTGGCTACTTTTGCATTGCCATTACATTTTTTTTCTGCCAAAACTTGTTGGCGTCGGTTTTGTTCAACGTTGTAGCCAACCGTTTTGGCTTATTTTTTTGTAGAAGACAAAGAGCTTGTGCACAAGGGAATGTTATGTTCGTTATGCCAACATCCTGTAATTGGTGTGCGATACATGTGCCTTAATTGTAAAGACTACAATATGTGCCAAAATTGTGAGCGTACAAAGCGTGATTCACATCCGTTGTCACACATTTTATTAAAAAGTACGTTTTGTCACATGATACTTGTATTTGACGTATTTTAGTGTCGCACAATGTTCCAGCGCAGTACTTGCGGCTTTGCCACTACCGCTCTCTGTACGATAAAAAAGTGATGTTTGTAGCATGTTTGTTAAGTAGATTGAGTAGGTAAAGTGCAAGGAACCACGCCTTGGTGAAAGTACTGAGATTTTTTACACATATAACACAATAAATAAGATAATCACCGCCAAGTAATGATATACATGAACCCATGAAAGGCAACCCTAATGGATAAAACTATAAAATAGAAAAAAATATTTATTTGCTATCACTACTAAATACCATGATCATTTAGAACCAAATCATTGTTATTTCTATGTAGCTACAATATAATACTTTATAAAAATATATTGTATGATAACATAGCTGATATTAAAACTGTTATTTACATCATTTTTTAGTACAAATAGCATTTTTTGCATGTTGACATTGAGAAAAAACCTTTATTTTAGCACTAAGATGATATATTCTTTTATAAAAGGTATGTTATATATCTAATAATCAAATATAAAAACAATTATGTATGTTATTTTAACATAAGTGGCCTTGATAGACATATATACCATAAAAAAAAATAAAAAAGCTATAATTCTCAATAAAACATCTGTGTCGCTGCATTAAAAACATCTATTGTATTCATGTTTCACAAGTCATCGACCACCATGCTTGAGATCATGTATGTGCAATAGATTGCAAATATATGATATAAGTCCAACAAAATAGATGAATTGCATAAACACACACCAAAAAAATTATTGGCACTATAAAAAGCTCTATGCCAATATAATTTTACACTCATGAAAACATCTCCAAATGGATAGAAAGTAGCCATATAACAAAGATGTATGGCATCAAGAGGTATCATGGAGGCAAAGCTGTTTTTGGCAAAAATGGCATTTTTTTGGTTTTTTTACCATAAAGTATGATTGTAGGTAGCTTCATCAAGATCATTTATGTATATATAATAAATTACAAGATGATGCCATGATGTTTGTTAATAGGAAAATGAAGAATCGCACACCATAGATAATATATGGGGGGCTTGGTGCATCAACGAACAATGTCATCATTTTTGGCCAAAAAGGGCACAAACTCAAAATGCTTCTAAGCCTTCAAATCCAACCATCATTTTTGTTTTTATATAGGCTTATATAAAGCATATAAAAGTGGCATAACATTTAAAGTAAATATTCATAGGGGGTATGGTGGATGACCACTAAAAAATGAAAAAATGGAGGAAATTTCTACATTTCCTTGATTTTGGATCGCATATATGCCACCCCATCAAATAAACTATATACCTCTTATTATTGCTATGCTAGGCACTATATATCCTCAGTCGCCATCGATCCATCATGTTGTTGGCCGTGACCATTTTCAAAAACATGTGCTATAAAAGGTAAAACATATAAATTAATTAATAACTATTCATGATGGATAGGTATGACAAAATAGATGAATGCATTGGATTTCTTGAGCAAAATGGCATACATGTATATGCATAAATGAATTATAGGTGATCATGTAACTGCGGCCTCCAAGCAAAGATGTGTTCAATTTTTTGCTAAAAAAATCCCATTGGAAAAATCAAAAAAAATCCAAAAATCAAAGAATGGCTCACCAAATCGACGTATACTGCTATAAAATCCTACAAACCACCAGCAATTGGGTAATTTATGCCAATATATAAGGTACAAAAAACGAAATTGGCTTAAGCGATATGTTAAGGTATGTGGTAATGCATGGTTCAAATTAAATCCCTAAGATTATTTTATATCTCATAGTCATGAATAGATATGAAAATAAACAATATCTCATTATGTTGCCATGTATGTATAGATATGAATTTAAATTACAGTTTAGCTACACATGATATACTAAAAACTTTGTGTATATGAGAAGTGTGCATACATATTTTTTTTGTAAAAAAAAAGCCAATTACAAACTCAAAATTGCTTACATCTATATAACTCATCACTATGGATACCTACAAATCAATTATTGCTTGTACCATGTTTATATGGCCTAATAACATATATGTACATACATAAAGTAATTAAAAATACATTTGTAAATGCAGCCTCCAAACGCAACTGCATGGTAAAAATATTTCAAAATTTGCAAAAAAAAAAAGTTTGCATGTTGCTCACAGGCCATGTAGTGCACGAATATCATTTTCGATGCTGCACACCATAATAATACATGCCTGTGCCTAGCAGCACAGCCATGAAAGTAGCAAAATCTAATAAAATCGAAAAAGTAGAGGTTTAGGTAACCTTAACCCTAAACCCTAACCCTAACCCTTCCACTTAATTTATCAAAAAACCCTACGCGTTCTTAATTTAGCGTTTACAAACGCATTAATTATTGTTCAGGCTCTCAAAACCAAATGCGATCAAATTACTTCTTTCGTTTATGAAGACACGATGTATTTAACTTATACGTGTTATTTAGGATGTTTGTATTTTGTAATGATCAATAAATAAAATGATGTTGCATTAAATCTGAACCAAAGTATCGAATAATATTTTGTGTAATTTATAAAGTATTTTTTATTGAAATCTACAAAAAATACATTAAGAAATGCTATAAAGAATACATAGAGAATTCTATATAAAATACATACGCAATTCCAAAAGTAATACTCTAAGAATTCTATGAGTAATACTTACGGAATTTCATATAAATTCAATGGGAATTAAGGAAGAGTTTTTCCGTCTACTTTTCCCATAGGAAAACAGGGTGGATTACTTAAAAATTCCCATTTTTATTTTACTACTGTATTGGGATGCTTCCCAATTACCAAAATTACTAATGGAACGCAGTTTGTCTAACCAATCTTCAACACTGATTTTATCAACTAACCGATCACCGGTGAACACTCGCAGTGATCTCTTAGAAATAGACGGGTATTTTGGTGTAACATATACTGGTAGTTTATTTTCAACTAACGGACCACCTTCATTATTGAGTGCCTGTGTCGGCGCCTTAAACGTTGGTTTATACAACTCTACTGCTGCTGCGATGTCTTCTAACTGATCTAACATAATCTCTTCTAACTGGTATACGGCACAGAAACTCTTGGCTGTGAAAAACTTAACGGAAACAGATGAACTTAAATGAGAATATCAAACAGGTAAAAATCTGACTGTGTCGCCAAATGTTATGATGCTAATATAAAGCAAAGCGTAGTTTTATTGAGGTTTGGACAATTACAAAAGGTACAAGTAGATAACAAATATTGTGGGACTTCGGTCGATAGTGTTCAGTGAAAGGTCTAAGGATATCTTCAGTGAATATTAAGTACGTAACTTAACAATGCATTTCACTGTGAGGTTCATATGTACCGCTTCGCTAAATAATGCATTCCACTTTTAAATATTGCAATTCTTATTTCACTACAATACTTTGGATTTCCTCATTTTTTCGTATAAAGCGCTTCGCTTCAAAATGCATTCCACTTTGAGGTTTATACATGTACCGCTTCGCTAAATAATGCATTCCACTTTAGGTATTATATTTTTTTTCTATTATAATATCTTGGATTTTTTCATTTTTTTCACATGAAGCGCTTCGCTTCAGAATGCATTCCACTGTAGGCACCGCATATGTGCCGCTTCGCTGAATAATGCATCCGATATTAGGTGTCGCATGCGTACCGCTTCGCTACAGTATCTTAGATTCTTTTAATTTTTTTTTCGCATTAGGTTTTGTAATATGGCGCTTCGCTTCAAAATGCATTCCACCATAATCTTTGCATGCCTACCGCTTCGCTACATAATGCATTCCACTTTAGGTCCTGCATGTGTGCTGCTTCGCTACAAATTGTTGAATTCTATGAGTTTTTCGCTTTTTTGTTGCTTCACTACAGAATGTTGTCGTTGTGACCCTATAATATATTGCTTTGTGATATATTTCTATACAGTGCTTCGCACTGTTACATAGTACTATATGTATAAGTATCGGCAACATACGTTGCCTACATGCTGTTTAGCAACAACATAGATCCTAACCCCTAACCTTTAGGGTATAACCCTAATTATTGTTATTGCTGATTAGGGTTAGGGTTAATTCATAGACCCAATTAGGGCTAGGGTTAGGTTTACAACCCTAATGGCAAATAGACACTATACAACAGCTAGGGTTAGGGCTAGGGTTTACTATTTACAGGAAACCCTATATTGTTTTAGGGTTAGGGTTATGATTTTTGCTTTTTTCACTTTTGCCATTAATTTTATTCTACATATTTCTACTGTGTGCTGATTATGCTTAAACAACGACATTGAAATTATTATTATTTATTGGATTTTTATGGTATTTATCATTTTATAAACATTACACCAACATTTAAGTATGTATCAATTTGTAAAGAAATAAATGTTTACAGAATTACATATTTTAATAACAGAAGTTTGTACAAAACAATACTAAAATTAATTGATAGAGTCCAACTCTTTTATCATCACCAAAGCATCGGCATAGCTATCTTCTGGAGTTGAGTAATACTTATAATCCCATTCCTTAGTTTCAAACCCAAACTTTTTATACAAGTTTTGTGCTGGGAAGTTATACACGCTTACATGTAATGTAATCTAAATACATTAACCATTACAACTAACAATAAAATATACCCTTGCACAACCAAGAACAGGTGCAAATTCTACAATGTGACCTAGCAACATAGACGCAATACCTCCACCACTATACTTTTTTTTTATAGCCAAAGAAATAAGTTCCATTGTTCTATATCTGCGCATACCATAGCAACAATACCCTATAAGCAGTTACTCAATGGTTTTCTTTCAAATATAAACATACCAACAATATACGGAATATTATCTACATACACCTCAGCTACCAAGCATTGACACTTTTTGGAATAAACAAACTTCAAAAAAGTGTCATAATCATAAGGTGTAGCAAACGCCTCTTCTTCTATGTCTAATACTGCATCAATATCACCTAAATCAAGCTCTCGCATGGTTGCTATCAATATTAATACTTACACAACAGCAAATACAAGCACCACACCTTTAATGGGTTCACGTTTCTTCCTTGGCGGTGCAATTGGCTTTTCACTGCTGTTATAGTGTACAAAAATCTCAGTACTTTCACCAAGGCGTGGTTCCTTGCACTTTACCTACTCAATCTACTTAACAAACATGCTACAAACATCACTTTTTTATCGTACAGAGAGCGGTAGTGGCAAAGCCGCAAGTACCTGCGCTGGAACATTGTGCGACACTAAAATACGTCAAATACAAGTATCATGTGACAAAACGTACTTTTTAATAAAATGTGTGACAACGGATGTGAATCACGCTTTGTACGCTCACAATTTTGGCACATATTGTAGTCTTTACAATTAAGGCACATGTATCGCACACCAATTACAGGATGTTTGCATAACGAACATAACATTCCCTTGTGCACAAGCTCTTTGTCTTCTACAAAAAAATAAGCCAAACGGTTGGCTACAACGTTGAACAAAACCGACGCCAACAAGTTTTGGCAGAAAAAAAATGTAATGGCAATGCAAAAGTAGCCACGTGGTTTTTTGCTAACACAAGACTTGACAATGTTTTCAATGAAAAATAGAGAGTCTTTTTGTAGCGCTTGCTGTACGTGTGGTTGGGGATCAGAACACGTGCCTGTGTCGTCAATATTGGAGCACATGATATCAAATTGCAAATTTGGCCTTGAGCAAACACTGTGAGTACTAAAAAGGCCATATTGAACTTAGCACCTGTCATTGCGCTTGGGTATGGGCCTAAACAGAGTAAGTGGTGGCACTTCAAGTTGTACAATAAAATTACGTTATTATTTTCATAAATAAGTGCCGTTCATCATGTGCCTTGCACTCTAGGTATGTTTGTTCGCAATATTCGCTATAAAACACGAATTAGTGGATGAATACTATAAAACAGGCAAATACGCACCACAGATCGTAGTCATCGCAGCTCATACACTTGTAGCGAGCGCCAAAGATAGGAAAGTCACATACATCGCATATAGCGCCCAAACTGAGTTGCTTTAGCTGTAAATTGGTGCTAGCCTATTCGCTAACTTGTAAAAAACAAACGCCAGCAGTCGAACGCACCATTTGTTGCGAATATTGTGTTGTTTGTTTTAGTTTCTTTTAAAAAAAACGCCTGGAAACCTATGTTCATTGAAATGTACGCCAAATCTACTTTAACAAACAGTCAAACACGCACAGGTTAACGCCATCCCATGGTCATTCGTTAACAAACACATGGCAAACACCAATACTGACAACGTACCCGGAGAACTACCAAACGACAAAATTGTTATCTAACCCCTTTTTTTTTTTCAACTATAGACCCACTCGCTCGCGTCCTTCCTATCAGCGTTAGGTCTTGATTGTTTTATTGACGTGTTTGCAGCTTTCCACGTCAACCTCTTGAGGGATGTAAACAGACTAGATAAACGCCATCTGGGCGTTATGGGCATTGATCCAGCTGTTTTAGAGCTATTGTCTCTTATGAGCTCCACGCGAGGTAGAACAGGCCCTTTCGCTTAGAAAAACGCAAAGAGATAACAAAAATGTAGATATCATGGGCGCAAAGTTTCCGAAACTTAAAGGTGTCCTACCACTAGGGTACGGCGCAATCTATACGCGAACACGCCAATCTAAAACGCAACAAAAACACATAATTTTTCTTTGGCGTCAAAAAGGGTTAAAAAAGCACGTGACTGAAGCCTCACCTTTTTTTATAGGACCATAAATTTGAATGAGCTTTTTCCATTTTTTCGTGACGTTGTGACACAAGATGTATGTCCGAGTGACTTTTTCGAAACACTATCAGGCGTTATGCTGAGCTCCAAGCGCGAAGATATGATCATACCACGCATAATTAATTTACCGTACTGTGGATACACAGATCCAAAAACAAACTCGCCTCGCAGTGGCCGTGCTACAAGCATTGTATCAGCGGTCATTGGCATGTCCGGAGATCAAGTTGCGCGAAAAATAAGTTCCTGGCTGATGACCAGCAATGGCGTGCTCAATATTAACTTACAACACTCACGTCTCACTGGAGATGGACTGGGTAAGATGAAATTCTAAACTTAATAGCAAACAGTGTCACATCCTTATAGGTGAACTTGTGAGTGCCATTCAGAATTCTCCAACTAGAAACACACTCCAACAAATAGACCTTTCGCACAACGGAATAGACGACGCTGGTATCCTTATTATAACGCCTCTTATTTACCACACGCCTTTACGCAGATTGTATTTATCACACAATCTCATCAAGAGTGGCGGAGCCAGTTCAATATTCAATATGGCAGCGCAAATGTCGGATGTTATCCAACTAGAATTACTTGATCTTTCTCACAACACTTTACTGGACAGTGAGTCACTGAGAGCCTGAACAAAAATTAATGCGTTTGTAAACGCTAAATTAAGAACGCGTAGGGTTTTTTGATAAAAAGTGGAAGGGTTAGGTTAAGGTTACCTAAACCTCTACTTTTTCGATTTTATTAGATTTTGCTACTTTCATGGCTGTGCCGCTAGGCACAGGCATGTATTATTATGGTGTGCAGCATCGAAAATGATATTCGTACACTACATGGCCTGTGAGCGACACGTGAACTTTTTTTTTTTGTAAATTTTGAAATATTTTTACCATTCAGTTGTGTTTGGAGGTTGCATTTACAAATGTATTTTTAATTACTTTATATATGTACATATATGTTATTAGGCCATATAAACATGGTACAAGCAATAATTGATTTGTAGGTATCCATAGTGATGATTTATATAGATGTAAGCAATTTTGAGTTTGTAATTGGCTTTTTTTTTACAAAAAATATGTATGCACACTTCTCATATACACAACGTTTTTAGTATATCATGTATAGCTAAACTGTAATTTAAATTCATATTTATATATACATGACAACATAATAAGATATTATTTATTTTCATATCTATTCATGACTATGAGATATACAATAATCTTAGAGATTTAATTTGAACCATGCATTACTGCATACCTTATCATATCTCTTAAGCCAATTTCGTTTTTGTACCTTATACATTGGCATAAATTACCTGATTACTGGAGGTTTGTAGGATTTTATAGCAGTATACGTTGATTTGGTGAGCCATTCTTTGATTTTTGGATTTTTTTTTATTTTTCCAATGGGATTTTTTTAGCAAAAAATTGGATACAGACTTATAAGGAATTATACTTCAAATGCATACTACAAGATCGTACTTGTGTTGAGGTACGACTATCTAGTTTCGTTGCTACATATGTTTATTGTTTTGATTCAATAGAAACAACAAGTACTTTGTACAAACACCAAATGAAAACTTGTGTGATGCAGTAAAGGGTATAAAAGAGCTGGATGACTACTGTGCAAATTCGGGTTAGGGTTAAGGTTACCTAAACCTCTACTTTTTTGATTTTATTAGATTTTGCTACTTTCATGGCTGTGCCGCTAGGCACAAGCATGTATTATTATGGTGTGCAGCATTGAAAATGATATTCATACACTACATGGCCCGTGAGCGACATGCAAACTTTTTTTATTTGCAAATTTTGAAATATTTTTACCATGCAGTTGCGTTTGGTTAGGGTTAGGGACTATGTGATTTTTATTCGCCGAATATCGTCCTGTACGGGCCATCGCGGGTAGGTGCAGAAATGCCAAAGACATTTTTGTGCTTGAATTAATATGGCGCTTCATCCTATACTATGTTGCATTAAATACACACATAAAATTATGCTAGGGTTGTGTTGACATTGTGTATTTTTTTCCTTACAAGTTTACAATTGACTACTATTGAGCTAGGGTTAGGGCTAGGGTTGAGTTGACATAAGATTTTTTTTTTTTACAAGTTACATTACTGATAATTATTTTATTCAAGGGCCATCACAAGTAGGTGTAGGGTTAAGGTTACCTAAACCTCTACTTTTTCGATTTTATTAGATTTTGCTACTTTCATGGCTGTGCTGTTAAGCACAGGCATGTATTATTATGGTGTGCAGCATCAAAAATGATATTTGTGCACTACATGGCCTGTGAGCAACATGTGAACTTTTTTTTTTTGCAAATTTTGAAATATTTTTACCATGCAGTTGCGTTTGGAGGCTGCGTTTACAAATGTATTTTTAATTACTTTATGTATGTACATATATGTTATTAGGCCATATAAACATGGTACAAGCAATAATTGATTTGTAGGTATTCATAGTGATGAGTTATATAGATGTAAGTGATTTTGAGTTTGTAATTGGCTTTTTTTTTTGGTAAAAAATATGTATGCACATTTCTCATATACACAAAGTTTTTAATATATCATGTGTAGCTAAATTGTAATTTAAATTCATATTTATACATACATGGCAACATAATGAGATATTATTTATTTTCATATCTATTCGTGCTTATGAGATATAAAATAATCTTAGGATACTACTACAGAGGGTTAGGGATTTAATTTGAACCATGCATTATCACATACCTTAACATATCGCTTAAGCCAATTTCGTTTTTGTACCTTATACATTGGCATAAATTACCCGATTGCTGGTGGTTTGTAGGATTTTATAGCAGTATATGTTGATTTGGTGAGCCATTCTTTGATTTTTGGATTTTTTTTGATTTTTCCAATGGGATTTTTTTAGCAAAAAATTGGATACATCTTTGCTTGGAGGCCGTAGTTACATGATCACCTATAGTTGACTTATGCATATACATGTATGCCATTTTGCTCAAGGAATCCAATGCATTCATTTATTTTGTCATACCTGTCCATCATGAATAGTTATTAATTAATTTATATGTTTTACCTTTTATAGCATATGTTTTCAAAAATGGTCACAGCCAACTACATGATGGATCGATGGCAACTGAGGATATATAGTACTTGACATAGTAATAATAAGAGGTATACAGTTTATTTGGTGGGGTGGCATATATGCGATCCAAAATCAGGAAAATGTAGAAATTTCCTCCATTTTTTCATTTTTTAGTGGTTGTTCACCATACCCCCTATGAATATTTACTTTAATTGTTATGCCATCTTAATATACTTTATATAAGCCTATATAAAAACAAAATAATGGTTGGATTTGAAGGCTTAGAAGCATTTTGAGTTTGTGCCCTTTTTGGCCAAAAATGATGATATTGTTCATTGATGCACCAGGCCCCCCATATATTATCTATGGTGTGCGATTCTTTATTTTGCTATTAACAAACATCATGGCATCATCTTGTAATTTTATTATATATATATAGATGATCTTGATGAAGCTACCTACAATCATACTTTATGGTAAAAAAACCAAAAAAATGCAATTTTTGCCAAAAACAGCTTTGCCTCCATGGTACCTCTTGATGCCATATATCTTTGTTATATGGCTACTTTTTATCCATTTGGAGATGTTTTTATGAGTGTAAAATTATATTGGCATAGAGCTTTTTATAGTTCAATAATTTTTTTGGTGTGTGTTTATGTAATTCATCTATTTTGTTGGACTTCAGTAGTAAAATAGAAATGGGAATTTTTAAGTAATCCACCTTGTTTTCCTATGGAAAAAGTAAACGGAAAAACTCTTCCTTCATTCCCATTGAATTTATATGAAATTCCGTAAGTATTACCCATAGAATTCTTAGAGTATTACTTTTGGAATTGCATACAGTACTAAAATAAAAAGAGGAAAAATAAAGGGAATCCTTACAAAAAATCAAGGGAATTTTAGACCACCAATCCCGGGGTATTTTATCCTAAATAGATGAGGAAATTTCCTTAAAAATCCTTGGGGTAATTCTTTCAAAAATCCCTAGTGTAATTTCCTCAAAAATCCCTGGTGTAATTCTCTCAAAAATCCCTAATGTAATTCTCTTAAAAATCCCCAGTGTAATTTTCTCAAAAATCCTTGGTGAATTGCATTAAAAGTCGTACACTAAAACGCAATATTTATTAAAGTTTTACATAGTAATTACAACTATTAGGGTTAGGGCATAGGGTTAGGGACTATGTGATTTTTATTCGCCAAATATCGTCCTGTACGGGCCATCGCAGGTAGGTGCAAAAATGCTGAAGGCATTTTTGTGCTCGAATTAATATGGCGCTTCATCCTATAATATGCTGCATTAAATACACACATAAAATTATGCTAGGGTTGTGTTGACATTGTGTATTTTTTTCCTTACAAGTTTAGAATTGACTACTATTGAGCTAGGGTTAGGGCTAGGGTTGAGTTGACATAAGATTTTTTTTTTTTACAAGTTACATTACTGATAATTATTTTATCCAAGGGCCATCACAAGTAGGTGTGAAAATGTTAAAGGCATTTTCATATTAGAATCAATCAATAACTTCATTTTATGCTATATTGTATTAAAACCACACATAAAATTACATTAGGGTTGTGTTGACATTGTGTATTTTTTTCCTTACAAGTTTACAATTGACTACTCTTGAGCTAGGGTTAGGGCTAGGGTTGTATTGACATTAAATGATTATTCACCGAACCCACCTAAGCCCTTAGCTGGCTTCGGCGAATATCTTTCGGTGAAATAATAATTTAACCAATAGTATCCAAAAGATAACACAAATTTAATGATTATTCGCCGAACCCACCTAAGCTTCAGCGAATATTTTTCGACGAAATAATTGTGTATTTATTTCAAGTGAAAGGTTAATTTGAACCATACATTACTACATACCTTATCATATCACTTAAGCCAATTTCGTTTTTTGCTCCTTATACACTAACATAAATTACCCAATCATTGATGGTTTGTAGGAGTTTATAGCAGTATACGTTGATTTGGTGAGCCATTCTTTGATTTTTGGATTTTTTTTTGATTTTTCCAATGGGGATTTTTTTTAACAAAAAGTTGAATACATCTTTGCTTGGAGGCTGCAGTTACACAACAGTCTACATTTCACTTATACATATACATGTATGCCATTTTGCTCAAGGAATCCAATGCATTTATCTATTTTGTCATACCTATCCATCATAAATAGTTATTAATTCATTTATATGTTTTACCTTTTATAACATATGTTTTCGAAAATGGTCACAGCCAACACCATGATGGATTGATTGCAATTGAGATTATGCAGTATCTAACATAGCAATAATAACAAGTACATAGTTTATTTGGTGGGGTGGCATATATGTGATCCAAAATCAATAAAATACAAATATTTCCTCTATTTTTTCATTTTTTACTGGTTGTTCACCATAACCCCTATGAATATTTACTTTAAATGTTATTATATATTTATATACTATATATAAGCTTATATAAAACAAAAAAATGATGATTGGATTTGAAGGCTTAAAAGCATTTTAAGATCATGCCTTTTTTGAAAAATGATGATGTTATTGTTTGTTGATAACAAGCTTCCACATATTATCTATAATGTGCAATTCTTCATTTTTCTATTAATAACCATTATGAAATCATCATATAAATTTATTGTATATACATAAATGATATTGATGAAGTTATTTGCAAGCATATTTTATGGTAAAAAACCAAAAAAATGGCAGTAACAGTGAAAGTGAAAGTGACAGTGTTATTTTTTTGATAATGAAGATTTTGTTTACAAAAACCTGTAAAAAAAAAACCATTTACTAAACACAATCTTTAAATTGATTTATTAGATATTAAGTAAAGAGTATTAAAAGTTGTTGTGTATGAACAAACAAAATTACCATAGTTAGTGAAAAAAAGGTTTTTGTGTATTTATTGGTTGTTTTGTTAAAGTGGAATTAGGATAAAGGTAGTGTAAAATAGAGTTAGGGATTTAATTTGAACCATGCATTACCGCATACCTTAACATATCGCTTAAGCCAATTTCGTTTTTTGTACCTTGTACATTGGCATAAATTACCCGATTGCTGGTGGTTTGTAGGATTTTATAGCAGTATACGTCGATTTGGTGAGCCATTCTTTGATTTTTGGATTTTTTTTGATTTTTCCAATGGGATTTTTTTAGCAAAAAATTGAACACATCTTTGCTTGGAGGCCGCAGTTACATGATCACCTATAGTTCACTTATGCATATACATGTATGCCATTTTGCTCAAGGAATCTAATGCATTCATTTATTTTGTCATACCTATCCATCATGAATAGTTATTAATTAATTTATATGTTTTACCTTTTATAGCATATGTTTTCGAAAATGGTCATGGCCAACAACATGATGGATCGATGGCGACTGAGGATATGTAGTGTCTAGCATAGCAATAATAACAGGTATATAGTTTATTTGGTGGGGTTAGGGTTAGGGTTAGGGTTTAGGAGTATGTACCAACCGTATTTTTTTGTACACTACTCTACCCTGTTGTAAAATTTTTTCGATTTTTTTGGCTTTTTTTTATGTTTTTTGCACATACAATCTCCCTGTAGGGTTACAGCAAGATAGGGTTTTTTACAAACCCAAGACCTCATCAACAATCTTGCAAACTGTCAAATTCTCATTTTTTTCTTACTTTTTTAAAACAGGCGAAATTTCCGGTGCACATTTCGAAACACGAAATATTCCTGTCTATTTCTCAACGCGCTTGTTGGGGAAAAAAAAGCCTCATTTTACTTTTTTGACTTTTCATAAATCAAGAATGAGCTCAGATAAAGACCTCTCTCTCATAAATATTGAGTTTTCTGATGAGAATGAGCCCTCCAAAGAAGCTGATGGTAAGTCCAGGCTCAGGAGGAAAAAACTACTAGGTACTAACCTCTTTTTTTACTCTTTTTTTTTTTAAAACCCCCTTTATTAGTCTTATTTTAATTTTTAAAGACTAATAAAGGGGGTTTTTTTGCTTTTAAATGGTTTTTTCAAAGACCCTAATTTTTCAAATAAATTTCGAAAAAAACCGACGGTTTTTGTACACGGTTTTCATGTGTACGATTTTTTCGTTACCATGCGTTTTTTTTGTATGGTAGAACCAAACTCAAACAAGGGGTTTTGTAACACGCAGAACGGTGTGCATTGTTTTTTGTTTGGTTTTGGTTCACACTGTTTTATTTTGCTTTAATTTTCAACAGCGAGCTCGCTGCGGCATTAAAACACGTATATCGCGTGTTCAAAAGTTGTGCTAGTTGGCGGTTGGTTTTGGTACACAATTAAATTGTGTACTTTTTTTTAAATATTTTTTTGTTGTTTTGCTTTTTTTACAGACTGCGAGCTTGCTGTACGATTTTAAACACGGTTTTTATGTGTTCGTACATGACCGCGAGCTCGCGGTCGGTTTTTGTACACATAAAAAGTGTGTACTTTTTTAAAAACCGTTTTTTTTTGAAAGTCTTGCTTTATAACTGACTGCTTGCTTGGTATATGGTATACAACACATGTTTATTGTGTTCGTACCTGACCTCGAGCTCGCGGTCGGTTTTCGTACACATAAAAAGTGTGTACTTTTTAAAAAACCGTTTTTTTTTGAAAGTCTTGCTTTATAACTGACTGCAAGCTTGCCGTTGCGTACGTAACACGTTTTTAATGTGTTTGTTTCCGACCGCGAGCTCGAGGTCATATTTTTTACACGAAAAACCCGTGTTTGTATTTTCGTTAGTTGTAACCATTTGATGTGCCATCTTCTAATACTCTTTTTAGCTCCAACAAGCCCTGGTTGGATGGTTGTGAGTACCCATGGAAACCACAACACTGAAAAAAAAATTGTGGGTACTCTAATTGGAGAACACAGAGATGTTATCTTTGGTTTTGAGTAAGTTGGTTTTTTTTTTTTTTTTTTTTTTTGTGTTGTGCATTTTTTTTTTTACCCATTTAATTTTGCGTTCGACGCAACACGCGCGGCGCATGTTCGTAAACGTAGCTGCCATTTATTTTTATTTATTTTTTGTTTTTTTTTTTTTTTTTTATTTTTAATTCATTTCAATTAATTTATCTATGTAGAGGTGTTATCATAGCCAACCAGTTGGTTTATGCTAAAACCATGCCCATCAAAAGGATGAAGAGATGCCTAAATGGGTTTTTTGCTGCCAGCTTTGATAATGTGTTGGAGTCCCAAATAACTCCTAACAACAAGCTGAAGGCAGCATTCAAGGTACGTTTTCCGATACATACACGCGTGGGCTGTGTTTGTTTTATTTCGTTTTTTTTTTTTTTTTTTTTTTTTTGTTTTTTTTTTTTTTCTGATTTTTTTTTTTTTGATTATTTTTTGATTTTTTTCCTAAAGTATTCATAACACAGTTTTCATGTGTCGAATGTGTGACCGCGAGCTCGCGGTCGTGTACGAACACTTAAATATCCTGTTGTAAAATCGTCGGCTTTTAGGTTTTTTTGTTTTTTTTTTAAATTAATTAATTTGTTTCTTTAGGAGAGATTTCCATTTGTTGAAGGAGTAGACCAACTGCAGAAGTTTATAGAAGATGTCAAAAAAATCTACTCCTCGGATGAAGAAAAGTGGTGGAAGCCGATGCACTTCGAAGGCAACTACACCAGAGATTACAAGGAGCACGAACCCATGCCGAGAGAACACGGAGATGAGGAATCGAAGGTAGAGGAAAAGGAGAGGAATGGATGGATTATAAGCTGCAAGTGGAGACAGTTGTATTGGCAGGTGCTACTTTGGACTGGCATATTCTACACAGCCATGGGACTTCATGTCACAGATTCTTGGTACTACATTGCCCTTCTTTTGGTCCATTTTAGAGATTCCTTGAGCTTTGGCAATGATTCAGATTTCCATCTCTTTGTGGAGTAAGTAACAATTTTCGCGATATTTTTTTAACACGCGTTCTATGCGTTCGAAAACGAACGTTGTCGTTTTTTTTTTTTTTTTTGTTTTTTTTTTTTTTGTTTTTTTTTTATTTTTAACTTTTATGTAGCTACATGAAGTCAGGCACCAATAAATTGAATGGCTGCATCATAAAGTCATCAATAAAAAAGGCCTTGCTAAGAGGGATTGCTGCCAACTCTATCAACAAGAAGTATCTGAGAGTGAAGAAGCCCTCATTTTACAAAGGCCCCTTGGACATGTCACACATAGCTTGTTTTTTGAATGTCAGAGGAGTCAACCCCAGGAACATTATACAGAAGATGCCTATTTATGAAACCTTTACCAAAAGGTTTGTGCTTTGCCCTATGCCTATTGTTTGGTGTGATGAGTACAATACAGACCCTATTGTTGGCTTTGGAGTTGGAGATGGAGCACACTGTCTTTTGACAGAGTTGGCGTACGTTCTCGAATATTTTCGAACATGTGTTTTACGTGTTGGTCGACCGACCGCGAGCTCGCGGTCGTGTTCGAACACGAGATTTTCCTGTCGTAAAAACTCGAACGACGAATCAGTTTTTTTTTTTTGTTTTTCCTTATTGTTCAATTGTTTCTTACTTGTTTGCCTTAGACAAAATGCAGCTAAAACCTGCAAATTTGCAATCAAAAATGTGGAGTGGATAAATCCTTTCGCCAAGATGCAAGCGATAGCGATCTACTGCACCAAGATCAACTTTTTGCAAAGTCTGACCACTCCAGACTCCAAGGTGGATCGCTACCGCCACCTGTTCAAGATGTGGTGCGACGACGCGGGCCAGGTCTTCGATTACCAAGCGGAGGCGGGAGATATAGGTAAGGTGAATTTTGCGATATGGGGAGCCAGCAGAGTCAAACCTCAGCTCAGTCCTGCTGAATGGAAAGAGGTGAGGGTTGTTTTTTTTTTTAATCTTTTTTTTTTTTTTTTTTTTTTTTTTTTTTCGCAAGTATTTTTAAACAGAAGTTTCGCGTGTCGTAAATCGCACCGCGAGCTCGCGGTCGCGTGCGAACACTAAAATACTCTGTTGTAAAACTGACGATTTTTAGTTTGTATTTTTTTTTTATTTGTATGTTATAATGATTGTTTTGTTTAGTTTTTGGTCAAGATGAATCTATACTTTCCATATGTGACCAACTGGAAAGAAAGCAAGCAGTTTGTTAAGGCTGGCATGTTTTTTGAGCCATTAGACAGTGCTCTGATAGCAGAATTGGTTGCATCTGCTGAAAATGTG
>JALMLS010000264.1:0-18599 GCA_038496445.1 Trichosphaerium sp. ATCC 40318
TTCATCTGCTTAAAGGTGTTCATCATCGACCTACTCTGACTAGAGTGACTGATGAATGCTTAAAAGCTTTGGGGGTGTTCACACTATTATACTGAGGTGCACAAAAATAACAGATGATGGCATTCATGCGCTCAAACTTGTTCACACAATTGGCCTTTCAAATACAAGTGTAACAGGTGACTGTTTCTCTTCTTTGGCTTGTCCACACTATTGCTATTTCGAGTTGCCCTATTGCTACTGGTGTACAGAACTCAAAGGTGTTCATTCAATCTGCTTAGCTGAAAAAAACCATCACAAACAAGGATCTATGCGCTCTTGCTGGTGTACATACCATTCACCTTACTGCCACATCAGTGACAGATGAAGGTATAAAAGCGCTTGCTGGAGTTCATTCTGCTACTCTTATTAATACATCAGTGACAGATGAAGGCATCAAAGCGCTTAAAGGTGTACATTGGATTAACCTCAGTGGTTGTACACAGATAACAGATTATGGCATCAAAGCATTAAAAGGAGTACAGGCAATTACCCTCAGTAACACACCAGTAAAAGATGAAGTCATTAAAGCGTTGAAAGGAGTTCATACAATTATCCTTAATCACTTCAGTGACATATGACGGTATTCAAGCGCTAGCTGGAGTACACCAACAAACCATAAAGCTAGCATTGCAACAATTATAATTTTTTTCGTATTTTACAAGATTTTTGCTAGTGCCATATTGAATCTGTGTCAGTAGAACTTTTTACGTATGGTACAGAAGGATTTTCTTCCCTCCAGTTTTCAGTCGTAGACGAGTAGTATGTTGTAATAACCATATTTTCTAAGGTGCAAAAGTTACATGCTTGTAGTTAACAATTTAGGTTTTTGCTACATGATATTATTGTATTCGTACTTGGTTTGCAGCAACTGAAAACGTTTGAACCATACATAAACAAGAACGTATTAAATATTGGGAATAGGATATGTGGTATTGATTCAAGCACTTCAAGAACAAACGGCTAAAAAAGTGTATGAGTTTCGAGCGTGTTGAAAACCAGACGTTTTCTTTACATACTGTGTTTTCGTAATCAAGAAGCACGTAGACATATAACACTCCTGAGAATACATAGCATAATAGAAACGCAAGAGGGTATCCAATAAGTTTTACAATAAGTGGTGCTAATAAATCCTTAGCACTGTTTACATTCATAGCTTTCTGGCAAAGAGGTTAATCGTGTAAACAAGCCAATAAAGATTGAACGTACTCTGAAGTTCACAACGAAAAATAGCTCGTATATTGACAATGCGTTGAGTACAGCAATAAATATGAATGAAATAAAGAACGGGAATACAGACACAAGCCCAAATAATCTATCGAGTTAATGACAGCGAGATATTGGTACAAACGTACAACTTATCTAAAAGAGACTGACCCTTCATGAAGCACCTATTAACAGCTGTTACTAACACCTTTTGATATCGCGTCACTTACCCGCCCCAAGGCTCTCGACCATAAGTTCTTGTAGCAAAAGGTGCCAGAGCCATGACAAGAGGAAACACAAAAATGAAGAATAGTATAAAAGGCTCCGCAACCACAACTGTTTTCCTTGTGCAAAACAGTCAACTTAAAAAAACACGTTTATATTTTGGCATGTGCGAGCACGTGATTTTATACAATAAAAAAAAAGTACACGTGATTTTACATGTAAAAGGTTAAAAAAAAAGGATCACGTGATTTATGTACACCGATAGATAAGCGTACTTGTACTTGATACAGAAGAATATATTTACAGAAATTGCTGTGACGACGAAAAATACTGTCAAGTGAGTATAAACAGCGAAATAAGCTGCCAAGGAGCAAAACGGTTCTAAAGTGTCTTTAGCAAAACTTTCAGGCATTCAAGCAAGTATAAGTCTATAAGGTTGCTTGGTTTTGTGCGTACTAATAGTTTTTAGGGAGGATAGAGCGAATATTATTTCGCTAAGGCATAATACCCAATCTACAATCGATAAATACAATAGTAGACGCGTGGAAAAGTCTGTCATGTCTCTGTAGAAGAATAGAATCAAGAACATCCATGTTGCCAGTATTAAGGCTATGAGACCAACTACCACTGTAGAAAATAGGAAAAACTGTTCTTCGCTGATAGCTACTAAGACTAACACCATATTGATGGGGCAACCTCAGCCGCAGAAATTTATTTTCATGAATTTTTTTCGTGGTCAAACTTAGGTTCACAACCTTTTTGCGGATAGCGTGTGAGCACAGTATGGGCAACTTCAAATCTAAAAAAAAGCCTCTAAATCAAAGACATCGTAAAGATAATCAGAAACGTGTGCTACTCGTAGGTATGACAGTGGTAGCTATTTATAGATAGCTATACACAATTTTTGTTGGCTTTCGAAATAACATCAAAACTTAGGACCTAGCATGAGTGGTACTTGTTCAGAATCGTTTTAGAGTTAATGTGATTTACCGAAAACGTGTTTAGGGAAATCAAAGCTTCTGTTGCAGTTTAGACTCTTAAAAGAGGAAAAATTAACCCCTAGGGACCATCAGCATTACAATAACCTGGGTATATTATTTATACAGAGGTTCTTACGAGTTTTATCTGCACAACCTGAATTTTCAACTCTGGACAGCGTAAGATACATCTAAAGCACTAAATAGTAATATATGACATAAAATAGACGACACAAGATATGGTGAAGTCGTTTTTAGATATGAATGATTACACATGGACACAACAACACATTGACGCTTTAAAACAGTATTAATATTTTTATTTTCTAAGTCAATCTCTTTGTGAACTAGGCTAGGTTGAAAGACAACGAAGAATTCATGAACATGATTTTGTATACTGACTTTAAATGTATCGTTTTATCCTGTAAGAAAAACATGAAAGCGTGAGTGGATTGTTAACATTATGATACCTTTGTTTTAACTTTTTTTTTTCTAAGCTACATTGATTCAATTTGCTCTCAAACTGCAGATTCTTTCGTTGTGACTTATGAACAAAGGCTTAATTACCATATACATTCTGTCGGCATTTATGAGCTAGAAGGTGAACTTGATGGTACTGAATATAGATTGGGGGATGTTGGAGGTTTGTTTTTTAAAGTCTTTGTTTTCTTTTCTGCATATCAAATCCTTCTAGGAAGTCGTATGGAGAGAATACGGTGGATATATGTTTTAGATGGCGTGGATTATTTAATCTATTGTATGTCTCTTGATAGGTGAGTGCATATTGTGTTATGTAATTGACCCTTCTCTCAAAAAAGTTACTTGTACTACGTTTGGGAAGATGATACAATTAATGCGTTTGATGAGTCATTGGAAATACTCAAAGGTCTAATACAAAGTTCAAATGTCAATGCTCCTATTGTCCTTGTATTAACAAAACTTGACTTGTTTGAGGAAGAGATACAAAACCATCCGGAAAAGTTTAGAGAGTTCTTCCCTGATTACAAAGGTACCAACCCGTTTACCCATGTAGCTTATACATATAATAGGAACAACAATGAATACATATGATTGTGCCATGCACGTGTTCAATGTCATTTGTTCAAGACTAGATAACTCAGCATGTTTTCTTGGTGCTACTTTTACATCTTTGATAGAAAATCCTAACGCAATATCATGTGTTTTAAGGCTAACCTCAGGGAAAGGAGACGTCAGTAGTGACACAGGAAAAGAATTTTCACCATGTAAGTATAATATTAAACCTTTCATAAATACACTAATCATGCCATAGTATCATCCATCCAGCCTTTAATGTTTCCAAGAAAAACATCAACACTGTTACTTGATGTTGCAAAATTAAGCCAAGAAATATATGCCAACATGAATGCAGATAATGCCTTTATTTGTTCCATACGCAAATACGGAGCTTGTAAACATAAATCCAAACTTCTAACATCCCTCAAAAAGCTGTACAAATCAGAGACTCAAGACTTTGATATTAATACTGGCAAAGATTGTATTAAATGTCACAAGGTTAATCCTTACCTAATTTTTTGCTTCTACTTATGCAATTCAACTAGGCGATATTGATGTGCCGAGCTACATTTTTTGAAGGAGCTATTCTTTCTAATAATCTTGGGACGAATGGTGACGAAAATACAAGCATTAGCTTAGAAGAAGATGTGTTCATTATCAAAACTTTTATCCACTTTGCATACCTTGATGACATACCTCCTAATCTTGATTTGGATACTCTATTAAAGCTCTTAAAATTCTCAGATAAGTATTGTATAGATTCCCTACAATCTGTTGTGATATTCTATGTTTTTAATCATAGTACACGTGATAAGACTACTACCAGCGACGAAGATTATTATCTTTCAAAAATGAGTGAATTTCTTGATTATGGATTATTGGGATGCAACTCGTTCATCATTAGCAATATAACTTCCTGGTTTCTCTGTCAGGAATCTAAAACGCTAAATAGGTTTCTTAACAAACACAAGGATACTATTGCAGTAAAACATCTCTTAGATCAAACTCTTCTGGTGCTACACGACACTGATGAACCTTCAGCAAAGAACATACCCAAATAAGCGTACTGACAATAAAGCACACACACAGTAATTAAATTATTCGTAATGCAGCAGTACGCCAAGCTAAGGTGTATACTAAAAAGAGGCAACATGGTTTTTTTTTGGACATTTTTCTGTTGTCTACCAAGTTCCTAAATACACTTGAGAGGCTGAACGGGTGCTCTGCTTGGCTCTAGGAGTGGTTGTTTTGCGCTGTAAGCTTCTAACAATCAAAGCCTGTGTAGCTCAATGGCAGAGCAATGGCCTTCGAAGCCAGAGGTTGCGGGTTCGATCCCCGTCATAGGCTATATTTCTTTTATTGCAAACCATAAAAGTGTGCTAAGTTGAACGGCTTCTACACTAGCAAGAATTGGGAGCTGTTGGTAATCGCAGAGGCAGAAAGGCAACTTTTTTATTTTTTACAAAACAGACGTCTGTCAAACTTTGTAAGTGTACTGAACTTTCGAGGTTTTAGGTATTATTTAATGTGGCCGTCTTTGGCCGTTGTTGGTAGAACTTAGTTGACCAATACGGCAAAAACTAAAAACACGTGTAGAGCCATTTGTTTAATCACCTTGCAGGTCTACCAACCTCAATAAAATACAGCATACCAAATGGGTAATTCTACACAAACGTTTACGGGAGACAAAATAAATGCGAACGGTACTACATATATAGAGGCAAATGAATTAAAGCATACTGGCGTATTTAAAGATAACATCTTCAATGGCAAGGGAGAGAAGATAGAGCCGGATGGAACAAAGTACATTGGCGAATTTAAAAATTACAATTGCGATGGCAAGGGAGAATATACAGAGCCAAATGGATTAAAGTATGTCGGTGAATTTAAAGATAACAAGTTTCATGGCAAAGGTGAATACACACAACCAGATGGACCAAGTTATGTTGGTAAATTTAAGAACAACAAACTTATCAGCGGAGAGAAAACATGGTCAGACGGGACGAAATATATACACATACAAGAAGACAACAACACTAGCTCTGGATGTGTTTATTTTCTTGATGGTACATTATGGAACCTCCAAATAGAAAAAAAAAGATTATCAAGGATTGCAAACTAACACTTCCCTACAATAAAACAACAGAAGCTAAATGGATAGAAGAGGAAAACAAACTGATAACAGTTTTTGACGAGTACAAAGTGACCTTCAACCGATTCACACGCCAGATTCCCAAAAAGGTATATGTTGGCAAAAATAAATCAGTGTTGCCATCAAATTGGACATGTGATCAAGTGTTACATGTTCTCTACGGGATTGAGCCAAAGATTGTTGATGTATTGAAGCAAAAACAATTAAGGTACAACCCAATACAATGATTTTTACTTTATTTACTTATAAAAAGTGGACAAGAGTTTTTGAAACTAGACATGGAAACACTATCACAGTTTAAAGTACCTTCGGAATACAAGACAAAAATTCTAGAATACATCAAGGACTTGAAGCTAGGAACGAACTAAAAGTACATGTAATTTTATGTTATATTTTAGACTTCAAGATAGGTAAGCTGGAACCAATACAGCCATCGGAATTAAAATCAAACCCAAACAACTTCTTGTCAAAAGCCTTGGTTGATCCGGAACATGAATATAAAAAATTTGGAGACACAGTCGAAGATATCAATATTGTTCAAGATGTTGTGGAGGAACTTAAAAGGCAACATGAAGAAAACAAGTTTATGAATTCACAGTTGTCACAAAAATCATGGATCAATAAACCAGACTTTTCAGTTGTCAATGTCTTGGTGCGCTTATTCTCCTACTTATTTTGTGCTAAAACGTTCAATAGCCACTTTCTACTCTACCAGAGCACAATGACGAACCCATTGATCCTGCTCAGATACCAACAATACCTGAATCAGGAATCGATTGGCATTTAGCACTGGTAAAAAGGGGCTTTTCAAGTGACAGAGCTCAACAGATTGGGTCTTTGATGAATGAAGCAGGGGTACAGCTTGCTGATATTGACATATGTTTGTTAAAAGAACTTGGATTCACTGCATTAGAACGTGTTAAAGTAATCAAAGCCAAGCGAGAAAACAAAATATAACTATCTATGGCAAACAAATTAATAAAAGTAATGATAATGCTGCTCTTTAAATAGCACTTACAACTTCTCCAAACCCACAAATTTTATTTTAAGGTCTTTCGTTGCACCTTTTTCTATCACTCATGTCCAATGGCACCAACAGACTATGTACTATTGATTTTTATTTTTTCACATTAGAATCTTACTATACAACTTTTTACTTGAGTATGTATCAGTCGCTTTCGTCAGAGATCTGACCCGCATAACTAATAACAACAGAAAAATTATAGGAACTTGAGCGTTATCATCTAATAATCCTTCTGTTTGAGCTGCAAGCTTGATACTTTAGACGTAGATTTTGATATCTATTTTGCCTTGATGTCAATTTCGATCCTTCCGATAAGGTGAGAAAAAAATACCTTTAGCCGAAAGGACGAAGGAGACAAAAAAGAGTTGTAAAATCTTGTGGATGGAGAAGCTCGAAAGAAGGTATATTGACTTCACAAAACAAATGACAATAAATGTATGTGGTGCAAATAAACTTGCTTCGTTTTATAGAACAGTTGACCCAGGCATGTTCTTACTGATGCCTCTGCTATTTAGATGTTTCGAGCAAAGTATAGCTCCTCGTTGAGCCATGCGTACAGGTGATGGAATCGAAATAGGATCTAACGAAGAAAATAAGACAAAAAGTTGAAATACAAATTGATATGTGTTGTACTGTTCATGTTAAAGTATAGCAAACAGAGGCCATATGTTAGCTGTACGATAACGTTTTGATCAAACTGAGCAATAGTAGTATCAAATAAAGTCTCATAGCGTGTTGGACGAGCCAACTGCTTGGTGTCTTTAACCTACAAAAAAATTAAATTAGGCTTAGAAGCATCAAAACTCAAATAATAGCCGTACAGTTTTCCCAACGTGAGATTGTAGAATAAATCCACGTTGTGGCCAATGTGTTATAGGTGCGACTAAGTTATCACTGTCTTCGCTGTCCGCTTCTTGATTTACCATAGCGTGAGGATCACCATCACTATGTGTTATATTTTCAGAATATATACCCTCTTCAACTGCACGAAGAGATGCTTCTGGTGTAGTTTTCTCAACAAACAATGCATTTCGTATTTTGACCAAGTGAGTGTCTATTAGAGTGCCTGGTTCGAGGTTATCAACATTAGTTCCTAAAGAAGTACATAAGTATTTGTTACAACTGAAATTGAAGAAAAACGAAACTTATTGTTTTTCACTCACCTCTTTGTGTAACTGCCATGATACGTGTTTTGATACGTGCAATGACGCAAATATACTGCATTGTTATAACTTGGTTTCCATTGGCAGTCACATTGTAAGTCTAGGAATCAAAGTGAATGATACAAGAAGAATCGAGAACACGCTTTACCTTTACCAGATTGGCAATACTATTAATTTCAGCATCTCTGCCTCTCACGCCTCCTTCACTATTTTTATTAGTGGGAACATGTGTGTATTATTATAGAAGCATACCGGTATATTATAAGGTATTTTGGATAACCTCCAGTAGCAGCTTTATGACCTAAGACAGCTTAACATTTCAAAAAAAATAGTGTTTTAATTTCATGCGTTCAAAGGCATTCTCAAACCATTCCTAAAGGTAAAAGGTATTAGCTAACTTGAGCGGATAAGCAATACATACCAATGAAACGTTTCCATCTGCTGCGGATGTGACTTGTTTAGAGTATACAACCTCACTTGGGTATCCGCTGTCCCAACTTCCATACATCGTAAACCTAAAAGATAAGTGAGTTTTTCTGAACATTCGAACACCACGCACATGCATAACCACCGTTTACCGCCTGTACTTGAACCAGCGATCCCGCATATTATCATACTAGATAAGAACTTGCTTTTGATACTAGGATGACCCCAGTCCGTTATCTTCCAAGGTAATCCACCCAACTTTCTTACAACCTAGATAACAATTATCAATGGAGATTTGTTTAACGAAAAAGCGCCTCAGACGTGCCTGAATACATAACTTTTGTAGAGCTATATGGTTAAAGAGTACACTAAAAGGAACGATATATGAGCAAGAAAACTTTGATATAACAAAACCATGTGAAAGAAAATAGTACCTTGCATGAACACATTGAGAGACAACATTGTAATGGTCAAGTTTTTCCTTTATGACTCTATAGAGGTGATCGTTATCACCTTTTCTACCAGAAAAAATAACGAGAACAAATCTGTATTTGGCCCCGCTGTCAAGCTCTTTGTTCAACTTGCCTTCTAATCTAAAAAAGATATCTAATTAGTATCTTTTTTGTCAAACTTTTTCTCTTACTCATTATTTTTAAACACAACCACTTTAGTTTGGTCGTTAGCTATCATTCCATACTCTTTCATTTTTTTAAAAAAGCTATTCTCACTATTTTTAGCACGACTAGTGACAAAAACAATCCAAGGATCTCTATAGTCCAATCCCCTCGAAACGGTGTTTTGATCCCAATGAGTTGTTTTGGGATCTACTCTTTTTGAATTACGTGGCGCCATCTCTAGCCTAGATACAAACATTATTGTTGTTGGTATAAATATGTGAACAATTTTAAGTAAAACGCACGTGATTGGGTTAATATAAACACCGTCAAACTGTACAGGAGCATCCTCAATGGTAAAGTTCCATTCATTGAGATCTCCTCCCTTTGATTCCCGCAACATATTTGCATTGTTTTTTATGACATCATATCTGTGACGTGCATCAATCTTTGTAAAACTATCCATTTCTTTTATATCCTGTGGACTAACACTCCAATTAGGTACAAAAGCAACACTATTCCCATTGACCATTAGCACGTACCTTAGGTTACCAATGATAGTGCATAATTGAGGTAGGTACCTCGTACTCTTGTCATTCTTTCTAGCTGGACTGCAAAAAAAGGTGAGAAAGAAGGAAGTGACCATTGGTGTATTTTACGCACACTATCAATGGTTGAGTAACATCAATTTTTATTTTATATGTATTATAGTAGTACTCTTCAAAGGTAAGTGAGTTCTCATCCTCACTGTCAATTCTGAGTTCGTTCAATGGTATACGCTTGTGAAAGTCCAAGGATCTGTAAATCGAGAAGGTAAGTATGATAAGGCAAAGGTAAGAAAACACGTACTCTGCAAAAAAAGATACTCTACGCTTGCCGTAGTTTGTCACCATTTGCTTATGAGAAATGAAGTCCCTCAATTTTCTGTTGTGAGGAAGGTCATCAACCTTACCTATTGTATACAGTTAGCTTAAACATGTGGAAGTACAAGTACTAACCATATTCTTTGATTGTGTCCCACACAGTCTCTACAGGTAAGAAGTAAGTAACGTCACCTAGAGACAAGCAAAAAAAAAAACTCACGTGTTTTAAGACACTTGTAGATATTGTCAATAAATATTAAATCTACATCAGCGCAAACAAAACCACGCCCGCGGTAAGGTGCTGTTGCACCTTCATAAATATCCATGTATCTCATTTTTTTCACTGGATTTTCCCTCAATTGGTCACGTCCTAATCTCAATGGAAATTTTTTGCCAAGCAGCTTAAACAAGAACAGTATTAGAACCTTATCTGCTCGTTAACTATGAATAAACGTACCATTCTCAGTATTGAGTTGATGATGTGGCTCCTAGCTGCAGCATTCGTATTAACATCAACTGTAGCTTGAACTCTAGGAAATAGTCTCTTTTTCCTGGGACACCTTTCAGTTGCGCATCTATAAAATGAATGAGTAGAGGACATGTTAATGTAAAAAAAATGAAAGCAAAGTAAAGTAGTACAGCGTGACCCCTCTTAAAAGCAAATGTGGCTGATAAACGTACTTGGCAAGGTTGCATCTTCCTTTAGAAGATACAAGTTTCTACCACCCATTATCCAACTACAAGATAACTAAATACACAATATCTAACACTTGCTAATACGCACGGGGTATTTGGTATATTGTTATTGATCCATACTGAAACCAAGATTGAGAGTAGTCTCATCGAATAGATCATAGGCTAAAAAAACGTGTTCATCAAAAATGGATTAAACGATAACACGTGCGTACCTGTATTTCGATAGAATACATCTGTATTGCACATTTGGGCTTGATATGCACCTTGAATGCATTTGACACTAGCCACACAGTTTTTTTTGGCTCACATTTATACAAAAACGACTTTTTTACTTCGTCTTCATCAACGTCATAATCTGAGTCGTAGTATGTATACTACATACAAGTAAGCAGAGAAAGACATTGTGTTCATTCGTACCTCCGGCTCATATCTTATTCGGTCATATTTACCTTTAAAAAAAAAGTACATGACATAAGGTGATGACTTAAAACTGTGGTTGAAAGAACACAAACGTACCATCCAAATCGAGAGGCGGCATTTGGTTTCTTCCAGGCCTTGGTCCTCGCCAACTGCCTCTACCACCTCTACCACCTCGGCCGCCTCTGCCGCTTCTGGCACCTCTATCACCCCCGCCTCTCTCTGGAGCTCTTCCTCGTGGGGGGTAGGGTTCGAACCTACGTGCCATACTAATACGTTTTAGTGAGAAAAAACCGTTGGGAACAAGTTCACAAATTCGTACGTACGACTACCTTTTTGCTGTACACTTATTCCTGAACCTGTTTACCGTTGACTCTATCGCAAACAGTGAGTAGTACCTTTTAGCATTATGTCCAACGTACCTTCTTGTAGTGTGTTTCGCTCTAATACTGAGGTTTTGGAGACCGCTAGTAACAAGTTGTGTCACTAAAATAAACGGTTTTTGTTTACATAAGTCACTGTTAAGTTAAGGAGTACGTAACTTGTATTATACACTTCATAACAAGCTTCTGAGAGTCTAAACTAAAAAACGTGTTTCTTGAATTTGGAACCTGGAAGATTGTACTTGCTTTTTTTTTTGTTTATCATTTATTATTATTCTACAAAGTTGCTTTGTACATGAGAATTGGAAAATTTGCTTATTCAAGCAAGCAACAAGAACAAAATCCTCATGTTTTTTTTTGGTTTAATTGTATTTTTGCATAAACTCATAGAAAGAGAATTCACCTGGAGCTAACCCGTAAGCATATACATACCGACTAGCTAAGTGAGCACTAAGTAGTGCAGCAATATAAGCTTCTGGTACACGCTCAACAACCTTATCAAGTCCAATAAGGTCAAGAAGAAGTTTTGGAATAGCTTCTTCAAGAACCTTTTGTTTTGTCTTAGGATTACTCCAAAGGGAAGACTCTGTTATTGTCTGGTTCAATGCATTAATCTTTGCTGATACAGCATCAGATAGTACACACATTGGGCGACCAGATATTTGGTGCTCATTCCAGATACACTCGCTAAAAGAACAAGTAAGAAAACAATCCGATTTTTTTGAAGGAAAAAAACAAAGAAAGAAGAAGAGGTCTTTTTGCTTTTCGGTTTGTGTTGAAAGTTACTCGTACAATTCATCTCTGGCATTATCCTCAATACGTTTTTGTGTTTCTTTGACATAATCACCATAAAATTTAGGAGCGACACCATCCTTAACACACATATGCTAGAGCAAAAGGTTAATACTTTTACTTTGAAAAACCAAAAAAAAACATACTTCTTTATGCTCTTCATCAATTAGCGCAAGCGCTGCCAATACTTCCATTGAAGAAGATGTAACACCACCCTTATTCGCAGATGCATCCTTCAATACTGGAATACCTTGTTCTTCAATCTTAAGTCTAGCTTCTTGAGTCAAGAACAAGTTGGCGCCCTCAACAATATTACTAAAGAGAGGCTTTCCATTGTTTCCAGTCAACACCTTAACAACATACGTCAGTACACCCTCAAAATGAGTGACTTTGTAACGTACCTTGGAGACATTGTTGATGTTAATGGATTCAGGTCTACCGCCACAAGGAACGAAAAAGTCGCAAGCAGCGTATTTTGTCAAATGGAAGGTATTCCTCAAGGTCATACCGCTATGAACCTTTGTACCATCTGGTAGGGTAACATCCTTATCAGCAAGGAGTACAAGGAAACCATCTAGATGAATAAAGGTAAGATAAAGGAGAAAACAATAAAAAAAAAGAGAACGAGGCTCTTTTTGACTTGCAAATTCTTCTCAAACAAGTTGTTCGTTTACGCTTTGTACGCACCTTTTGTTAGCTTGCTTCTGTCAAAGTGGTCAACCATTTGTCTAGCTTTAGCTAATCTAACGATTTCTTCCTTGTTGATACCTTGTGGATCATACAAGACACCAGCACCATCAATGATGACTTTAGTCTTATCTTCTGATAACAAAATCTCATTTGAACCAAGATCTCCATCAGGTCCGCCTGTTTGTACTTTAAGTTGATCTTGTGCCTTAATACCCTTTTTGCGCATAATACCAAGAACATATTGACGGACAGAGCGTGTAGTCATACCTGTACAAGACAATATTAGAATTAAATAATTTTTTCGTTTTTTGATAAAAAAGTGACGACAGCGTCAACATACCGTATCTGTCATGTGGAATACCGCCAAGAGATTCTGATTTACCAGTGGTAAAGGCAGTCCAGTATCTGTATCCTCGTGATTTAGCATGAAGAGCAGCCCAGTCCATGAGATCTAAATCAAAGTTGTCAGTTATAAAATCTTAAGAGACTTCTAGGATTTTTTTGGAACGCACCGGCTGTTCCTTCATCAGGTCCACAAAATACGTATTCGATTTTATCGTAGTGATTAACAATATCCTCATCACCATCACTCTCAGCGAGCAAGATATCAAGTATACTATCAATATACTTACGGAAAGCAACAGTAGCCTTGTCTTGGTGTGCCATTGACAACAGAATTGTACCTACAGATCAGTTAAGTCATAGAACAGCTTAAATTGGGTTGAAAAGAAAAAAAACAACGAGTGTAGCTTACCCTTTGAACCACCTTCTGGGATATCCTTATTCTTTTTAAACTGAGTTAATGCGAGATTGTAGTTCTCATCAAATACTTTCTCTACATTTCTCAAGAATTGATGCTCATTTCTAGATTTGATCATACGAATACCACCACGAGCAATATCAGAGAATCTAATATGGAATCCTCTGAATTCTGCACCAATAAATTGGAATACAGCATAAGGAACCTCTGGGTAGTCATTCTCAAGGAAACTTGGTTCGAATCGAAGCTTTTAAAGAGATTAGAGGTTGATTCTGTAGATTTTTGTAGATTGGCGTACCGAGAGTGCGGCTTTGTTTCTCTTGTAGAAATTCGTGATTTGTAAGTGAGAGTTGAGGGTTAGGAAAGCCTAACAGAAGAAATTAGAGAAAGTAGATACACATGCACTACGCACAGTCAAGATTTCTCTGTCTAGAACATCACCGACTTCACGATTAATTTTAGTGCAGATCTCGTCATTCCAAACAGGTTTTGGAGGTGTTTCACCGTTTGCGCGTGGCTTAAAGTGGTGCTCGAAATCAGCGTATAGTTCTTTAATCAGACCAACGTTGTTGAAGATAGCTTGTTTGCAACGACTCTACAAGTTCAGTTAATACCTCGTAGTTTAAAACAACTTATTCTATGTTACCTCAGTTGCTGCTTCACTTCTGATACGCTTACGAAGGCGAATCAAGCGATCTTTGTATGTAGGTTTATCACTTAACTCATCCCAAAGCAACTTAAACTCATCAGATTGTTTGTTTAAGAAATGGTACGAGAATTTCCATCCGGCATAGGCGTATACGACCTTAAATAGTAGTTAGTTTAGTTGCTTTGTCTGTGAGGAATAAGGGCATACCTCTTCAGGTTGTAGTTGACCACCTTCTAATAGAGGGAAGAGGGATGTCCTCGGTAGAATGAACAAGAAGTTGACTTGAGTCATAAAGTTATCAACAGCAGGAAGAGAGCTCTCATCTTCACACTCAATGTAAAGCATGTATACGGAGATATCATTAGAGAAGTTCTCAACAAACTTTGACCTTGCTGTAAGCCCGTTAAGCTCCAAAAGAATGGAGACAGAGGAGAATAAACTAAAATAACAGTTAATACACGTAGTGAAAGTTTTAAATAACAGTATACGCTTACCTGTGAGTGAAACCAGCTGGGAATGCAATGGTGACTGGTACAGTTCCTTTGTGAAGATTTACCTCTTCAATATTGGATCTGGTCACAACAGGACACATCTTTCCAATAGCCTCTTTGATAACATCTTCATATGTCTTTTGAGAGTCTGTTCCTTTATCACGAAGGAAAGCGCCAGTTGCAACACGTTTAAGAGAAGTTTCACCTTCCTCAACTTCTACACAGTAAAAGTAAGAATAAAATAGACAGCACGGTAGGCGTACTTGGATTCAAATAAGCGTGTTTTTCTACAATGTAAAGTCCAACACGAGGGCTTGTTGGTGCGCCATCAATAGTTGCCTCAGAGAGGAAGAAGCGCTAATAACAAAGGATAAGTATCACTTCTTTTGAAGATGTAATCAAAAAAACTACAAGAATACGTACAACTGAAGGTGCTAGTCCGTTTGTTGGCTTAGCAGACTTGACGTAACCAGTACCAAGATATTTAATCTCAATCTGTCTTTCAATAGTTTTACTGTGTGTAGTAGTAATGTAAAGAGCATGGTTAGCTTCTTCTCGAGCGTATCTAAACGTGAAAAATGAATAAAACGATGATTAATCGAAGAAAAATGGATTTAACTTCAAGTTCTCTCTTCCTCGTACCTAATGTTTCCACCAGTCAATTTAGCATATTGCTTAGCAGTAATCAATGCAACAACATGATTAGCAATAGTATGAGGTGAGTTGATAACGAAATAGTATGCTGGGAAACCAAGTTTGTTGAAAAAATAATTGACTTCCTTCTCAGTGACGACTTCACTGTAGGACCTAATCAAGGACATTAAAGACAACTCTTTGGTGTCAACTATACAACATACCCTAGGCGTAATACGAGATTGTATACAATCTTCATTTGATCGGAGTGACCAGAGCCAACTAAACAACTTGTTAGCCATCCGAACTTTTCAAAAAAAAAAAAACGTAAATGAAGAATTCTTGCTTGTACTTACAACTGACAGTTGAATCACTTGAGCTTAGTAGAGTAGATGTGATAGTATGATTAGCAAGAGCTCTAATTTTTCCAACAATCTACGTACAACGTCAACAATGGAAAAACGAAATCATTTTGTACCTCAGTTTGTGCAGTACGAGGTTTCAAATCTCTGAGCTCTAATACAGCGAGAATACGATCTCCGTAACGGATTGGAACGCATAGTAGGTTCTCGAATTTAACAATGATACCAACAGAAGCATCTTTGCATTCCTCCAAAGTGTACTAAACAAAAAATGAGTCACAAAAAAAAGATTGTATACATTACAAAAAACAACGTACACGTTCAATATCTTTTTGTTCAGATATCCAGACAGCTTCAGGTTTATCTACGCTGAAACCAACAGCTCCTTTACCATATGGTAGTGTTGTGGCGAGTTTAGAGTGGTACTAAAAAAGATATTAACATCAAACAAGTCCAAACAAACAAAATTAAAGAAGTTTTACGCTAAATAGTTATTTTTCAAACTCTGTCGTTATTTAAGTGTTCAAAATACGATTAATCGGTATAACGAACCTCTGCTAACGCGTTCAAGTCATCAGAAAGTGCATACCATAACCCAGGGCATCTTAAATTTTTGTCTTTCTCGTTTGTGATCCACACAGCACCTACAGGGTGTAAAGATATCGAAAAAAATGATGAAAATATTATTGGAGTGTTTTAAAGAAAATTCAAAAGGAAAACAACTCCGAGTTTTATTTTTCCTTCTCACGTACCATAAGAAAACTTCA
Source organism: Trichosphaerium sp. ATCC 40318 (assembly GCA_038496445.1). Lineage (NCBI taxonomy): Eukaryota > Discosea > Flabellinia > Trichosidae > Trichosphaerium > Trichosphaerium sp. ATCC 40318. Next base: position 16,362 of record JALMLS010000264.1, read on the forward strand.
TATCATCGCAGATAGTCACAATAAGCTCTTGTAAACTAGCCCAAAACTTTGGTGTACCCTAACCACTAGTTTAAGAACAACATACGGAGAAACTTCTAATCCAAAAAAAAAAAATTACCTTTATTGTGTCGATATTCTTGGTCTGTAGAGATCCACTGCGAGATATGAGATCCTTAACAGTGTTATGTTGTCCTCTATTGGCATCTTGTAGAGGTGTATTACCCCACCTAAAAACTTCTTAACTCACAAGTTCGGAAAAAAAGGCCAACTTTTTGTAGTTTTATGTTTTTCGAAAAACAACTTTATTACGCTAAAACCAAAAAAGAATTTTTGTTTTCGAAATATAACTTTAGCACTCGAGTGCTTAATTTAGTGTACATACCTATCAACAACGTTTACAAACGCTCCATTTTGAATTAAATGATCTACAACCTCTGTTTGACCAGTTAAGGCTGCGCGATGCATAGCTAGAGCATTTTAGACAACAAATTAGGAAGGAGCTAAATGTACTAGCTATTTTTCCGTACCTGTGCGACTATCGTAATCGAATGCATTTACGTCTACACCACTCTTAATGAGGCGTGATACAGCCTCCAAGTCTCCTTCTCTCGCTGCCTCAAAAAACTCGGGTTGCTGAAAAAGGTAAACACAAGTGTATGTCGCCATTAACACTATGAAGCGTTCTAAGGCGTATTTCAAGCCGTACCAGAGATTTTAGAGTGTTTTTGTTGGCTCCTTTACTAACTAGATAACGTGCAACCGCAACGTGCTTGTGACGAGTAGCATCGCTTAGTGGAGTACCGCCCCACCTGAACTTACATCAGCAAAGTGAGGTGAACCAAAATTTAACGTTACAGTTTTTGTAGTTTAAGAAAACGTCAATAACAGTGCTACGTACCTATCTTCGGCGTTTACGTCGGTTTTGACGGTTTCAACTAAAAACTTTACTGTTTCGATGTGCCCTTCCGCAGATGCAAGATGGAGAGGTGTGCGCAAGTCGTAATCGGGTTTACTTAGGTCCCAGCTTTTCGCGTGGTAACCCTAAAAAGGGGTGTTGAAAAACATAACTCATACTAACTGTTTTATACCTTTAACTCTTCAAGCGCTCCTTTGGATGCTGCTAAGATTACTTTGAATGCGTCAGCGTCAAGAGAAGCCAAGATCATTGGCATAGACGGCTTTTTAGCAAGTTCAGATGTCATTTTTTATGTATTATGACTGTAATTGCCGTCTCTGTAGAAATTTATGTATCTGGCTGGGGAAGCGCAAAATGAATTCTCGTGACTTTGCAAGTTTGGGGTGAATTTGGGTCGTGATAACACGAATGTCGCAATTTTTCGAAAAGGCGTATTTGCGCGTGCTCGTTCCTTTACATACGCGTTTTCGCTACTCCGAGCGGTTTGAACATCATATGATGTTCAATAATGTGCTGTGACCTCCATTTACATTTTATAATGTTCTGTAAGCAAGCTCAAAACACCGAACAGCAAAAATGATGCTTTTGCTAACGAAATTCTTGCTGCCAAACCGTGAACTGTTCTGTTAAATGAAGTATAGGATTACTACACGCGCTAGTAGCACATTGGTGGGTTGAAACCATAACTTTGGTCCTTCTGTAACCGTATCAAGTACACTGTACACTTCCTGCGTAGTTTGATGAAGTAGAGAATACTTTAAGAGCTGTGGTTGTTATTTGAGAGTGTTAGAATTTTGATTTTGGGAACAGAAAGTAGTTTTTTCAACTTAACGCACTCACAACCTTGCCTTAACGCCCCAGGACGCTGTTCTTGCTTTGTATCCGGTAATTCAGACAGCGGTACAAAAGACCGCGAACTTTGGGAACGTACTACCCTTCTGTGGTACATGCAGTCAAAAATAAAAAGCATTACTTGCCTGTCATAATCCGCTTGTACCTGACGCCTGTTCAAGTGGCTGGCGTGTACTACAAAGTGTAAACAAAAAGGTTAGTTCAACTACCTTTTGGGATTCCCAATGTATTGGTCTAGGCATCGCGTACAGTAGCAAAGCACTTCCAACTTGTTGAACTTGATATTTTTCATAATGCCGCTCGAAAGATGGGTTAGAGTCGAAATGACTTTGATACACTGTCCTTTTTAAGGTTTGCATTTTAGTCTTTTTTTAAGGTCGTTATAACATTGTAGTGATACTACAGAATCATCTCTTCGTCGTGACATAGTTCAATAGTTTAAACCAAAAAAAGCTTGAAAAGATCACGGT
>JALMLS010000089.1:0-18447 GCA_038496445.1 Trichosphaerium sp. ATCC 40318
TTAATAGCATTCCATCCTCATGCAGGTACATCACATCAGAAATGAAGTAAACGCTTACAACCAACAGGATACATTTGTATTGCGTTCACCCATGCGTTTGCACACCTCTTGAAGAAGACACCTTATGCCGAAGCCTTGGAGACTATAATTTTTGGAGGTGGGGACACTGATACAAATGCAGCGATTGTAGGTGGACTGCTAGGTAAGCGCAAATAACAAGACAACTTTTGAGGTTTTTTTTCTGGACCATTTTTTTATTTGCTTGTATTGTAGCATCTTACTCATTTGTGCAGGTGCTTTGCATGGTGTTTCTGGTATACCACCCTTAATGGTTAATACAGTATTGCAAGCAAAGAATCCAGCAAGGAATAGACCATCAACTGTTTCACCAAAGTTAGTACCGAAACTTGCAGAATCTCTTCTCAAAGTTGCACCAACAAAGTTGTAACGACTGATTTGACAGCAAGTTTCCTCATGACTTCTCATGAGAATAGTAGTTTTTGCGCCTTTAGTTCGGATTTAGGCTCAATGAAGAATATAAATAATTATAATGCTACCTGTAAGGACAAAATAAAAAATTCAATCAAAAATGAGTTGAACACATGATGAAAAAAAAAAGAAGCTATTCCCTGTGGTGGTTCAGTTTGGGAATTCCCGTTTTCTGGCTATGTAGTTCTAAAAGGTGTACTATCCTATTCGTTCTTGCTCTGTTTGCCGATTGTTGATATTTTGAAGGAACAGGATGGAGTTTTCGAGGAAGCCGAAGGTACATGGAAAATAATATGTGTTTATTTATTTTTCAACATCAACACAATGCGTTCTGTTAAAACGAGAGTTTTTTACACACTTTGTTACAATAAGTACTTGAATTAGGTGCTCTCAAAGTGAACTACAATTGGAAGAGTTAAGCATAGGTGAATAAAATTGTGATAAAAACAACTTACTCTTCTTCCAGGTCTACTTGTTTACCCTCATCATCCTCTTTTTTCTCTCCGTTTCCATCTCCGGTTTCACCGTTTTTATCTTCATCAACAACAACATGCATTTCTTTATCTTCTTTAGCAGGAGAAGCAGAAGCACTAGATTTTCCCCTTTGATGTGTTAGTAACAAAGAAAGTAAAAACGAAGCTATTCGTACTTTATTCTCAATCTCCTTCTCAATCTCCATAGAACGCAGCAAGCCATTGTAGCGATAATAACAAAGAATATTAAGAATAGAACAAGCGCAATAATAGCTCCAGTATGGCCCTTGCATGAAATATTTGTTACTTCACTTGTGCTTGCTACTAAACAGCAAGTCAACAAAAAAAACCACTCGCTACACTTGCAAAAATATCTCAACACAGCTCTTATGAGCCAACAAGTTCTTCTAACGTGACAAATTCACGTGAAAGAGGGTTGATCATCGCAGTAACATTTAAATAAAAAAAATAGATAAATTAAATCGACATACGTGAAGGAGGAGTGGTTTGTACTGGGATTTCTAGCAGTTGGCAGAAATCTCCAGTGTACCCAGGGTTACAATGACATTTATCAATTTGGCAAACACCATTTTGTCCGCAACCAGGTAAGCATGAGACTATGATAAAGTTGTTAGCTTTAATGAGTTTAAGAACAAGGACAGGCAACATACACGATAGAGAGTCTTGGAATTCGCATTCTAAGTCATCAGGTGTCTGGAAGAGGTGTGTTTTTTCTCCTGACCATGGCAAGAAGTTAATTACGTCATAAACGATATGCATAGGTTCCCAAATGCCAGCAGGTTCTCTACGCCGTCCTTGAATATCAACTCTAAAAAAAACAGAATTATTCCAACATCCAAAGAATTGAGTAGTAAAGAGTTTTCAAGGTATCACTAAATAATTCATCCGATAAAAAATAATTACGCCGAAGAGTAACAAGTACACCAAAGGTGCTTTAAAAACCTCTTTGAGTCAGGAAAGAGAAGAGGCATGGTCAGTTTTTGATTGACATAAAAATGAATACCTTACAGGCACTTCTTGTGCTTCAGAAATAGCAGTTCCATTTGGGAATACGTATCCGATGGACCAAGGCTCTGCAAGGAAGTAGAAGTAACTTACAACATCAATCTCGCCATTTCTGTCAGTGCGTATCTAAATACATGAGAACGAAGTAAAAAAAAGAGCAAACAGCAAAAAAAAATAAAACTGGATTTGTTTTCTGATTTGTACAGGTGGGGAGGACTTCCAATAATGTACGTCTCTGCCTCTGACAGTAGTCATACCTTGGTACTCTTCACCATATGTCCTACATAAATATTTAACATAACAGAAGATGAAAAGAGTTTTTGTACTCTCCAAACCGCCACAAGTCTGCAGAGGTCTTGAGATGGTAGGTATGATTGGTTATATCAAGACCAGCGCCATCCAGCTTGGATATCTTACAAAGGTGATCATTTTCAGTTCTTGTAAGACTGATAGTAGCACCCTACGACAAACAAGTTAGAACAACCATTTGTAGAGTGCGTAGTTGAAACAGCAGGGTCACTTCAATAACTACGTGCTGCGCTTGGTACGCACCTTATCTAAGCGGAATATCTGAGTATAGTCAGCGGATGGGTTCATATGCCACTCAAACATAAACACATTTGCGCCATAGTCGTAATGTTCAGCTAGCGTAAAAATAAATTAATCACGTGCTTACGTACAATATTTTCAAACAAAAATTGTTGTCCCGGACGTACTTAGGGTCTGAGTTGTGTTGGCAACGAAATCGGTAATTTCAATCGTGGCAGACCATTGGAGAGGTATTGTTGGTAATTCTCTTGTTTGGAGAGATCCACAATCGAGCCTATCGTCAATCTGTAACAAAAATAAACTCGAATGAACACGTTATTTTTTTTTTACTTGAAACACGCGATAAACCGTGTACGCCTTATAAACTAAGTACCTGAAAATCAAAATCATCTACTCTGAGTGTGGCCCCAAAAAATTATACTCGGTTGCGTCAGCGTATGCGTCTCCGTCGTGAGTATCAACTTCTACTCTAAAAAAAACCATTAGGTCTGTTATGAATTCTAGATAAAGCGGGTAAAGTGAAAAGCAAAAGAACCATACTTCAGTGGTAGCGTAAAGTTATCGCTGTGGTAATATTGCCTGAAATTAAAGTGAGTAAACCGGGAGAAATATGTGAAAAGAAAAGCAAAAAAACTTTGTTGGTTACCAATTTTCGTCTGGTCTAGGAAAGTAGTATGTGATATCAAGCATCTCTACTAGCTCACCATCAACGGTAGAATTACCGGTTCTTTTGAACACATTTGCAGGGATCCCTCTTACAAAATCGAAGCCAGGTACATAAATTGCTGGTACGTCCTAGCGAATATTATCAGAAAAAAACCGAAGCCGTTTTTGAAAAAGTTTTATCGTACAGCATCAAGACCAAAGAGAAATAGCTCTTCCACCGTTCTCATCTTGGCGTTCTCATCTCCCTCTAACTGACGTACGTCTTGAACCGTACAAGTCGTGTGGTCACGTATTGTGTATGCTTCATTCTAAAAAGTAAAATAAGATTAAAAAAAGCGCGCTATCGAATAAATATAATAATATACTATACTACATACCGTTGCGTAATTTTTTATAATTTTAAAGGTACCAAAACTTGTTGTAGATTGGTAGTACTCTCTTTGGTTTGGAAAGTCTAAAAACAGAACAGTCAGACGTAGGTAAGGTGGAATATCGCGCTATCACGTGATAAACCCCAAAAAACCAGAAAAACAATTGGTTTTTGCTTTTCGGCTCTGTTACATACCAAACACTTCGTAGACGGCTTGAGTAGTTGACTCTTGTAGATCTACTATCTCAACACCAACAGAGAATGAGTCTGGATACTCTGGGAACGGTACTGTGATTTGAGAGCTAAGTAAAAGCTTGAGAAACTACTTTAGATAAAACGGAAAGCTTTTCATACGTGGCAACCTGGAAAAGGGTGCATAAAACAAGTACAGCGCCTATGACGAGTTGCGGCTTTATCATCGTGTCACGTAACCTGTTTTTGTTGACTTGAAATCCCTTGAAAACACTTGTCGTGAAATATTGCACAAAACCAACATATCTTCATTATTTAGCATGCTGACGATCAAAAGGGTAGTACCAACGCGTGTCGAGTGAATCACAGCTTTAAAATCTCATGTGAGCTGAAGCGTGCTTCCCACCCACAAAAGTTATCCCGATATTTACGGCCAGACATAAAAAGTTGTTCGTCACCATACCTGAGTTTCAGACTTGGCTTCATACGTGCAATACAAAGTATGTAGGTAGTACAGAACCCATGGCATCACCTAGACCAAAAAAGTGATTTCTGAGTACAGTCCAATGGTAGAAACAGAACGATGAGGAGTTTGTTTGGCACAACATTAATCCATGGCAAACACTTGGCAAATAAGAACAGAATACGCTACGTTTTGCACCGCAAACACCTGTACTTTATTAATCAACGATGTTCCTGCAGCGAAGCCTAGCTTACAGCTATGCCAAATAATTGACAAAGCCTTCTGTACCAACGCGTTTCAACAGCTTGTCACAATGGCAATATTTGTCATCGTCTGTCTTATATAAAAAGAGAATTGCTGGCAGGCTTGTGGAGTTATCTGCTCATTCTTAATGCTGCGATTTTGCTGATGAGAAGAAATGTGCATATAACTGTCTGCGTTGATGACTTTGGTTCAAAGTAATAATCTCTTTGAACTAAGAAAATTGTGAGAATTGGTTTTGTTTACTTACGAGATGCAATCAAGTTACAGTAAAGTTCAGGCTTTGGCTTAAGGAAAGCTGCGAGTAATGGTAAGAGTGTCACACATTGTAACTTTGACAAAAAGATATGGCTACCAGGTTACGGTCTTAGTCAGTTATTTCAGGGGTCATTATAGCTTTGGCGCATCCAAGACAGATTTTGGGTATTGAGATCAATTCAGAATTTTTACATGATAAGTGCTCATGGTACTTTTTTACAAATACGATAACACGATAAATCCGTTTTCTTTTGTACACCTAAAACTCAAATAAAAATAAATTGTGGGATAGAACGTACCTGTAGCCCTGTCCATGGTGATTCAGATAGTTGTGACTTTGGTTCGAATTTGTTTACATTGAGCTGAGTAATGCAGTTTACACTAAAACCTATGACAGCATAACCATGCCAACGGTAATAACTGTTGTGCAACTGTTTTTCAAATTGGTTCACGTTGAACTGAGTACTCTCTTGAACACCCTTTAAAGTCACCAAAACGCTTGAATGTCAACGCTAGATACTTTGTTGCGCTTAAATACACTCAAAAATAGATACAAAAGGCTTTAGAACGGTGCAACAACCGAATTCCATTTGTGTCCACCGTTAAAATTTTTACTGCCTTGAATACATTGTACGTGGTACGTACAAGCTACAAGGCGTATTTCTGCAAGTATAACATCAGTTCTTCAATGGTGGATATCCACAAAAATCGATCACACAACCCAAAGATTGTATCGGTCTAACAAGACGGATTATCGTTTATTAGAGTAGTATATTCTTTACCGTGTCTGTTAACACACAGTGACAGCAAAATAACCAGTTGTACTTGAAAAGGAACCTTACCTTAAATACAAAACAACTAAAATTACTGTTCAACTTTATGTAAGTACACTATTACAACATACATAAACTACTACCTTATATACAAGTTTACGTGTAATCTTAAAATTATATCATCACCTGCATGATCCAGACTCACGGATATATAGCCATAAATAAGAGCTTTTTCCAGTTTGTACATTAACAGTTTGAGGAAGTGGTACAACTGAATTCCCAGAGGATGTTTGCTGCCAACGTTTTTCAGAAAATGCTAATATCTTTGATTGAGAGCCCTAATTTGTAAAGCAACTGTAGATCGAGTTCTATCTTTCCATGTATTGCCTTGCCACACTTCTCATTGTAGATTACGCAGTCAGTTTATCCGGTTTAGCTATTTAACAAAAAAGAGCTAAAACTGTCGACTTAAATAAGCTAATGATAGGATTTACGTTGACTGTTTACCACTGTCTCAAGCGATACTTGAGTACTACCACTAATCATGAATTTTGGTGCCGTATCACTAGATAACGCTTTCGAACACTATCGCAAACACCACGGAGAAGCGTTTAGTAGAATTATGGCAAAACAAGATAAAACGTTCATAAAACAAGTTGTAAGTATTGTTAATGCCATAAACACGAGCTTTGTAAAGCAACTCGATGAAATACTGTTAAAACAACCGGATTTGATTGTTAATACAACAAACAAGCGCTTGTCAGAATCAAACGATTATGAGAGGTATGTTCAACAATACACCAACTTTTCCAAACTTTACTTCCACGAACTTTTGACTTTTAGAATCATGATTGCAGCTATACATTCATTGTCTTATGTCAAAGTACTTTTAATAGGTCTTGTATTTCACATTATTATTAACGTTTAAAAGGACACTGATGGCACTACAAAAAGAAGAAGAAGAGAAGAAGAATATCATTTATTACCCTCCTGAAATCATTTCAAACATTCTTGATCACGTGGAGGCCAAAGATTTATTTCCTGTTGCTCAATCATGTCGCCACATGGCCAATATTATTCATGATATTGTTGGATACAAATATGTTTATATCAAACGATACACCGATATTCTAAAGATACAACAGTACAAGGGTATCATGAACAATAGTATAGTTCAACTAGACCACATGAGGGATACTACACTATTTTCATTACTTGCTGGATGTCGTAAACTCAAAAGATCGCCAAAGAATAAGCTTGTGAATGATGGTGATCTGAAAGCAATAGCAAATGTTAGACAGCCTACCTTTATTGATCTTAGTGAATGCAACAATGTGACAGATGAAGGTATTAGAGCACTTAAAGGCGCTCGTACTGTCAACCTGTATGGCTGCAATGAGGTGACAGATAAAGGCATAAAAGCGCTTTCTGGAGTACATGAAATTGACCTTTCCGGATGTCATAAAGTGACAGATGAAGGCATTAAAGGACTTGCTGGAGTACATACTATTAATTTAAGAGGATGTTATAAGGTCACAGATGAAGGTATAAAAGCGCTTGCTGGAGTACATGAAATTGACCTTTCCGGATGTCATAAAGTGACAGATGAAGGTGTTAGAGCACTTGCTGGAGTTCATACTATATACATTAGAAATTCGCCTAATATTACAGATGAAGGCGTCAAATCATTGGCTGGCGTTTATACCATAATGTTGAATGGTTGCACATCAATAACAGACGCTGGTATAAAAGCATTAGCAGGAGTACACAATATTTTTTTGTTTGGCATACCTGCAGTTACAGATGAAAGTATTAAAGCACTTGCTGGAGTTCATACAGTTGCCCTTGATGGCTTTGAAAGGATTACAGATGAAGGTTTTAAAGCGCTTAAAGGAGTACATACAATTAGCATTCGACAAACTAATATCACTGATGAAGGCATTAAAGCGCTTGCTGGAGCTCATACTGTCAATCTCAGCCAATGCAATGTGTCAGAGAAAGGTATTAAAGCACTTGCAGGGGTACATGAAATTAACCTTACCGACTTCCATATTACCCAGGCAGGATTTAAAGCGCTCATCTCATCATAGGCTGTAAGACTTGATATTGTCTGGCTTGGGTTGGTACAAAAGCTCCAGAATGGAACAATAGTACTACCTACGCATACTGGATATTGCACTACCAATCTGGCTCTTCTGAAAAATAGAAGTGCACAGAAACCATAAAGTACCACTTTCCTGTCATATCATCAACAAGGTGAACTGTCATACTCAGCACGGCATTAATAAAAATATAAGCAAGTCATTTAGACCACAGGTAGATGACATTCCCCTTGCTTCTCAGATTATTACCGGCAGTATGAGGTTCTTGGTACAGCTCTAACCACCACAACACTGATCGTTGTATGCATTGGAGCACTTTAGGATGGCAAAAAAAAAAATGGTAAACGGAATACACCAGCCAATAACTCTTATTCTGTAAAATACAATGAAAGCTTAACGCTACAACAAACCAGAAAACGAATATCTAGTACGTGACATTCTATTTAGTACAAATTTAGGCTTGCATTGTACGTACTTACTATAAAAGGGAAAATCTAGTCTTTTGTATTTATTGATTCTCTAGCGATGAAGCGACAGGTTTTACTGGTATCATTATTCGATGCTACGCTAAGCGCATGCGGTTAAAGAGTAAAAAGCTTCTTGGACTTGTTACAATAGAAGTAAACAAGAAACTCTTATTAGAACTGACATTTCAAACCGCAAGAACTTTGAACGGCTTGGTACAGATCATGGTATCCTGTTTTGCAAAACACATGCGATTTGGCTGGTTCGGTGGAGTTTGGAGATGTACAGAATGAAATGAATTGATTCCGAAAAAACACGAAACGTTCCGAAAAAAACACGAAATATTCCGAAACATTCCGTGTTTTTACCATCTCCAAACCATATCTCATATAGTTGAAGCAAGGTCTTTTAGTAGGTAGTTTCCAAGAGCATTGCAGTGCAGTTTGTAACAAAAAAAGTGAAGTTGATAACAGCTTTTTGCAATCGCGATAATTTAGGCAGTACTGCGACTATTTTGCGAAGTTGTCTAAAGAACAAGAAATGTCATTGAGATAGTAAAATCGCTGGTACTCCTGATAGGTTTTGTGGAGAAGTTTTTTTCACTTAACGTTGTACACGCGACTTTCGTAGTTTCTGTGTGTTGGAAGTGCTCCTTGCTTGTGCTACAGCAACTCAAGATGGTTTTTGTGCACAACAATCACTTTGGAAGTGATACGAAACTGATATGAAAGCGCTTTATTTTCACTTCCAAATCGCTTCATAACGCCTTGGTAGAAACGCCTTAGAATCACTTGGAAAGCGGTTTGAAAGTGATTTGAAAGTGATTCCAAAGCGATTTCTACATGAGTTTTTTATCTCTTGATGCTGTAGGTGCACCTTTTGCAATTTTGTTATTTCGCAAGTGCACCTCAGATGTATTACAACCAATACTGATGCTTTGAGGAAAAAAGCGCTTAGAAATCGCTTTGGAATCACTTTCAAATTGTCACAATAATACACTTGTACTTAGATTAAAAAAGCAGACTTAACTTAAAACTCGTACCTCGCACCTTCTTGTCGTGACACAAATCACTTTCAAACCGCTTTCCAAGTGATTCTAGAGCGTTTCTACCAAGGCGTTATGAAGCGAAAAGAAAGCGCTTTCAAATCACTTTTGAATCACTTTGAAAGTGCTCGTTATGCACGGAAAACCATCTTGATTTGCTGTAGCACAAGCAAGGAGCACTTCCAACACTCAGAAACTACGAAAGTCGTGTATACAACGCTAAATGAAAGAAAGTCAAATCACCGTATCAGTAACCACTGATTGTACTATGTCTCAGTGACACTTCTCATTCTTTCTATGTCACTTTTTGGAACAAGAACAGCTGCTCACTACAATGCTCTTGGAACCAACCGAAAGTTCTTGCTTCAACTGTGTTAATATGTGGTTGTCCAGGGCAATCTACTTACCAGTAAAAACACGGAATGTTTCGGAATATTTCGTGTTTTTTTCGGAACGTTTCGTGTTTTTTCGGAATCAATTCATTTCATTCTGTACATCTCCTTTATCATTAATGAGGTTTCCGTTTCGGCTCAATAAACGCAACGTCGCTGGTAACACAGTGTATCCCTGTGCTTGTAGGCACCAACGCGTTATCAGTTAATAGTAAAGAGTGATAGTTAAGTACAGTGCTTAATTACACAATAACATCTGTACATAACGCAGCATACATAATGGAGCGGGAAGCCGTGCACCTCGAGGTTTATTTTAATATTTTAAACGTTGCTAACGAAAACATGCTAGGTGCACCTTCCTAGCGAAATTATTGAAAAAGTGCGTATTCCTACGCACCTCACTGTCGATCAAGTGAAGGTACGCAATGATTCGCGCCGTTATCATCTCAGTTTTGAAACAAATAAACACGTGGTTTAGCTAAACGCTCGTGTTTAACTCTATTATTTAGCGTGTCGTTATTAAGGAAATACCAACATTGTTTGCATTCCAACCACCCGAATTATCTATGGGTACGCTCTGATACGAATATTTGAATGTATCTGAATTGATTTTAGGTCTATCAAAGGTAATGTAATTACAGTTCAACAATTTTGCTGTTTTTTTGTTAATTACCTTGAAAGGCCATCCTTTTTAGCGATCCTGAAGCGATTTTTGTCAAGTGTCACCCATTCATACAAGTACGTTCATATTTACAGATAAATCGTGATACTGTACATTTCGACTAATTCCCACGTGTTAAGAAATGTATCAAAACAAGGGAAGAATTCGTGCCTGTCATTGTATTTCCTACGGCAAGAAGGAAAACAAGTGCGTTCATGCTAGCTTCCTCTTGGTTACATTTCCACGCATTCATGTTTACACTATCCAGCTACTATAAAACCTATAAACTTTGATGATATGGATGAGATGCAAAGTGAAAAGAGCAAGAAAAGCGAAGGTATTTTCTTTTTTCCAACCAAACATTTTTTCTTTTAACTCTACGTAGAATCAAGAAAGACGATGATGTTCCGTAAACACATGTCAAGAGATAAACGAAATCTTGGGTTCATGAAAACAGGTACTCCTTACATAGTCACCGTGTGGGTTAAACAAAAATAAAAGGTACACTGAAAGAAACAATAACTCCAGAAAAATCAGTTGAAAGATGGCTTGCAATGACGATGGAAAAGGAGCTCTATGTGTTCAAATCAAAGATGGATAAGTTCCCAGTTGCAAAGATAAATATAGAATCAACTGCTTTAAATACAGCTACCGGTAATCTGAAGTCATTCCAGCTAATTACTTCAGCTAAAATATGTCATGAATTTCATTCAAGTGACATTAAAGAAATAAACATTTGGCTGGATCTCATCCGCAAAATCAACAGGTACGCTAGAAATAGTAGAATAAAATAATGTATTTACATATCATTAGTACCAACAGGCGGATGTCAGCTCATATTCAGGCATGGACGCCAATATCGAAGGTAAGAAAAACAAATATTGTTATTTTAAATTTTTTTTCAAAGGCAGGATTATCAACACAACGCCGTCAACATGCCAGCTTACTCTCTGGTTCTCGTGGATTTTCTTCTGATACATCTACCAATGCGCCAACCGGACCTTCAGCCGTCATTCAACTTCGTGGATACCTTTTAAAGAAGCCAGGAAATAAACCCTATCAAATGTGGAAAAAACGGTACTAACATTATGGCTTTTACCGTTATTTGACTATTCGTTTCAGTTGGTTCGTGCTATACACTGAGAGCTTGATATACTATCGCTCAGAAAAGGTATAATGAGATGATACTAGCAGTTTTTGTAATTCGTGTCAGGTCGCTCAAAATTCACCTGATGAAGTTATGGGTGAAATATCTCTTTGGGATTCGTTATTGAGCAGCGGTGAACAAACAGAAAATGGCATTGAAAACTTTTTCCTCCACACACCAAGGAAGGTAAGCTGGGTCTCTTTACAACCATAAAAAAACCCCACCGCAGTTGTTCCCACGTGACAGTTTGAATTTTTTGGAACTCAATTTTTTTGTAATTAGAGCTACAATTTATCTGCAAAGAGCGAGTCTGAAATGCATGAATGGATTCTGGCAATAAATAATACGAGAAAGATGCTTCAATCTAAAACAACACAAAGGTTTTTGGAAGTAAGAAACAACACTTAATCTCGTCAACATTGATTGTCTTTGGCACTCATTTTTTTACCTTAGAACCAAGATGCAATTAGTAGCGAGTTTCCGCCATTTGATTACTCTACAGTACCAACAAAGAAGTTTGCAATGAAAATGCCTCATGAAGTTAAAGCTGATGATGTTGTGGCAGAACACATAAACTTGCTTAAAATAAGAGGAATGGTAGGAACAGAACAGACAAAGTACTTTAGATGGAAAATGAGCAGGTACTTCATAGAAAACTGCGTATATTTATTCTACCCTGACACCCTTTCTTTATCAAGATTGAGATCAAGTATACGTGGGTTACTGCCTTCGCGTGCAAGCTTGACACATGCAAGAGAATGTTGTGGATCGCTTTCTTCAACTTTCCCTAAATTCTTCCCTGTTCATTTTTACATCTCGAAAATCGATCTTATTCGCTGGAACTGTAAAAAGTTAACGATATTATGCGACAGTACGTGTTTATTATAGAAAAGGAAATGGAGTTGTTAACTTAATCCTGCAGCGGAGTGGACTGTTCACGAAGCTGTGAAAGAAATGTTATCGGTTTGTAATGAAAGAAAGATTATACTTTCGGACAAGATTCCAGGTAACTCGCTTTTGATTTACTGTTCATACTCATTAACTAAATACTCAGAACCTGATATATTCGCATTGAAACTGGTAGGATTTAGAGAATACGTAAGCCTATACACTAACAATGCTTCATCAACTAAGAATAACTGATAGGTTTTTGATTTCACTTTAAAGATGAAGAACATTCACAATGCTCGTGAAGCTGTCAAGGTAACTCTTCTTTGAGAAGTCTATCTTAACGAAGTTTTTAGCGCAGAAAGTATCCTTCGTTCCATTTGATGAACAGAGCAAAGCTCTATCAACGCACGTGCCTTTTTATTTCTCCGTTACTTATGCTATCTTTTAGTAAAAGTTGAAAAACCAACAATCATGCACCGTACAGCTTCTTCCCTTATTCGTCCTATAAATCCTATTGGAGTACCGCTTGTACGTGTATTAACCTTGTGGATTAGAGTTAGTCTTACACCTGTAGATCATCGCTGACAAGGACCCAAGACATTCAACAAAGAAGTCTAAAACGAGGAAGAACTCAATTCTAAGCCGAAGTAGTATGTGACAAAGTTTGTTGTTTTGCTTTTTCTCACTTTCTGTTACAGAAAAGAAACATGGACGTACAAAATCAGATGCTGGTCATGGTAGAAGAAGACCTTCATTTCAAGGAAAGAAACAACGTCAGCTTCCACCTTCTCCAAAACATAATCGTCGAACGAATGGAGTTAAGATGGACATAGGTTTGCTCTTTCCCTCTATAACAGTCTTCCTAACGTGGTACTATAGCTACCTTAGGAGCTATTAAGCGTAGTTTATCATCTCCTAAACAAGAAAGGGCTAAAATAGAACAACTGCAAGGCATGGGAAAAAGCGCACCAAATGTTAGAAAAAATATGGTAAAATCTGATGATAGTTCACATGCATCTCGTCCCAGACCCTCAGCAAGACAAATCTTACAAAGATCTGATTCTGAAAACAGTCTAAAGATGTCTGTTTCTTCTTTGAAGAAAGTATACGAGAGTAGTAGACCTTCAGAGCCGATGATAAATCGCCCTTTGCCTAGAAGACCTATTGCAGTTCAAAAAAGAAACAAATTCTTACCTACAAAGAAACCAATTCATAAAATTCAAAGTAATCACCGACAACCGAGAAGAAACACTGCTTCTAATAGAAATGAAGCTGGGTTACCTAAATTAGAGGCAAGGCCAAAAAGAGTAGCTTCTCTGGCTAGATTAGGCGTAGTAGATGTACAGTATAGAAAAGCTTTAACTTTTTTTTCAAAGTGTTTTTTGACAAAGCCACTGATTTCTAAAACCTCTCTTAGGTACCAGTTGAAGATAAAATAGTAGAATGTTATCCGGTATTTATATAACACCTAATATCCATTCATTTATTTTTTTTCAGGTCTATAAAATCAAGAAACCTTTCGCTATTCACATTCATAACCTTGATAATTTCTCGTATGCATTTTTCGAGTTTTTCGATTATACACATGTGGAACTTTATATTGAAGTTGGTCTTTACTTTGGAGGTGATTTACTATGTAAAGAGCAACGTACAAAAAAGAAACTGAACCCTTTCTGGTTTGAGACTTTGGTATTCGACAAAAACATAAGCGAACTTCCAAAGGTAAATACGCAAACCAATATCCGTAACTTACATTTCTCCGTAGGAAACTCGTATTCTTGTAACGTTGTGGTGTTCTTATCGTATGGGTATATTAGAAATGGAGAAAACGGTACAGACAACATAACTAAACTTCATAAGAAACAAGTGTCTGACTCTTATCTCTACAGATGCAAATAGCTTGGGTGACATATATGTTGTGTGACTTTAGAGGATTCTTACGTAGCGGTCAACATAAAATATTTCTGTGGCCTGGAGAAAAATCACGTGTAGGCATGTGTGGATTGATTCTTTTCCTGCAACTTTTAACAACTTCTTTCCTTTAGTTGGCACGTGTGATATGGATAGATTTTCTCAAATTGTTCTACGTTGTGAATTCGAGTCATACGACAAACCAGTCGGTTTTTTGAAATTCAGAATAAAGCCAAGCGAAAGTAAAGTTGCTACACCTAGCCAAGACGATATAGAAAGGCTTAAACATATTGCAAGTATTGATCCACTCACTCCAGTTACTGTCGCTGATACGAGATTGGCATGGAAAAACAGAAAATACTGCTTGAAACATGTTCCTAACATTTTACCGAAATTAATGAGAGGCGTCTCATGGGGTAACCATCAAGCGGTTGCCGAAGGTAAGATAGTGATTAAATACCCAATTATCATTCATCACCGCTTTAGCGCATCGTATATTATCCTTATGGCCAATTCTACCTCCTGCAATTTCATTGGAGGTATGAATCCATGTATTTCTTCGCTGACACTACGCCATAGTTGTTTGATTGTAAATATGCTGATTCCGCTGTTCGAAGTTTTGCAGTGAAGTGTTTGGAACCTCTCTCAGATGAACAAATATCTCTATACATGCTGCAACTAACACAAGTACGTGGCGTGTAAAATTATTAACCGTTGGTGTTAAACAACCCAGGTACTCAACTATGAGCCTTGGCACTACAGTGAACTAGCTGCGTTCTTAATTACAAGAGCAATAAAAAGTCCTATAATTGTTGGTCATACTCTATTCTGGCATCTCCAGGTAAGATCTTAACTACAATGAGTGTACCTGTAACCATACGCTAGGCCGAAATGCACATTGAGCATGTTCAACCGAAATATGGTCTTGTTATGGAAGCTTACTTGTTGGGATGCGGTCCACAGGTAACCATACATTTTAAGCGGATTTGTTTAACCGGTTCTGTTAGAGAAGAGAATTGTTAAATGAATACGCACTCGTTGATCATCTACGAGATGTTACGAAACAAGTGACTCAAGCAAATGAAAGTGAAAGAACTTCTCTTCTTAGAAGACTTTTATCAGGTATTAGCTCATCTAGGTTATAAATGACTAAATATATTACCAGTTTTGGTTCTACCATCAAGGCTACAGATCCCAACAAATCCAACGTGCGTCTCTTTGTTTTGGTTTTACGTTTTTAATTAACAATCTCATAGAGTTATTGCTACAAAGCTCAATATTGGTACGTTAACTGTTTCAAATATACAAACTAATAGTAAATTAGCCAAGTGCAAATGGATGGACAGTGCCACACTTCCTCTGTGGCTAGAATTTACAAATGAAGACGAACGCGCAGAACCAATCCAAGTAATCTTTAAAGCTGGGGTAAACATTTCTTATTTGATAACTTCTACCTTTGTTCAAACCTTTTGACGTCGCCACGAATAATTATTAAATAACTGCTAAGGATGACATAAGACAGGATGTATTAATACTCCAAATGTTCGGTGTTATGGATCAGGCACGTGGACCCAAATCCTATTTTTCTAACATTACTTTTTCTTGTTTAGCTTTGGAGAGAGCACTTTAAAGATATGAACATGTCCATATATTCAGCAGTAGCTACAGGAGATAATATGGGTATGATACAAGTTGTTCCAGATTCAGAGACTACAGCGACTATTCAGAAGGTAAATAGTTTATTTCTTTCTTTTTCGAACGAGTTTTTTAGGAAAGAGGAGGTGCTAGAGCTGCCTTGTTCAAAAATAAAACGCTTGAGAAGTGGATGAGAGCTCAAAACCCTCAAGGTAGCGCTACCATTGACAAATATATGTAACTTATTTTGTGTTCAAGAGGACTTGTTCCAGTATGCTGTTGAAAACTTTGTTCTATCCTGTGCTGCATATTGTGTTGGCACATACGTTATCGGATTGGGTGATAGGCATAACGTAACCTAACAATATGAAACACTCTACTCATTTGATTCCTATTAGGACAATATTATGATCACAAAAACAGGCCAGCTATTCCGTATCCTTATTCATGTTTCAGCGTCTTTCTTTTTTCTGAAAATACTTTTACTTCAAATTCTTAACTAGTCAGACATTGATTTCGCATATGTGTTGGGTAACTTTCTAAAGTTCGGCCTGTACAAACGTGAGAGAGCACCATTTGTATTGTGCGTTGTTGATTAACATTGGTTTTTGCCTAATAACTCCTAGGACACCTGAATTCGTTCATGTTATGGGTACCGTTTCAAATCTATATTTTTATACTAACACGTGATAAAAAATAACAGGTGGAGAAAAAGGAGCAAATTATGATCGGTTCAAGTCACTTTGTTGTTTTGCGTATAATATTCTTCGACAACACGCACATCTGCTAATAACGCTGTTCATCTTGGTACAATCATTCTTATTTTTTAATAAGAACTTGTCATTGACTTTTCCTATGTAGATGCTCAATACTGGCCTCACTCAAATGAACAAAGCAGAGGATCTACAACACTTACGGAAGGCATTTGCACTTGAACTAGAGGATAAGGAGGTATGCACTTTACACTAGTTTCTGGCTTCGTCGATTTAACAGTTACCTTAGGCAGCTGCAGAAGTAATGAGATTGGTTGCATACAGTCTTCACTGTAAAACAACACAAGTTAACTTTGCTATCCATATCCTCGCACATCCAGATTAACCTAGAAGTTAACATTTGAATAAACACGATGCGATAACAATTTTCTATTAATTCAATATCTACAACTTTTAATTTACAAGGGCGAGAGGCAGTGGAATTCCACGTCGTTAATTTTACATTCAATCAGCAGATCAATTCTTATTGTCCATTTACCAGTCTGGCTGCAATGACTCTTCCTCAAACGAAGTGAATCCCTCAGTAGTTTCCGCAAATTCGTATGGATCTTGGGGAGAGATGCAGCACCCACATATACCGCACTTCTGGCAAACGGCTCTGTATTTGGTTCTCAGTTCATGGCTAGTTCCATAAACTATTGCGTTTACAAATCCAAGCAATGGCGCAGAGAGACTGTGCAGTATGAATAAGGCGAAAACGTCCTATGTACTATGAATTCCTTTTACAACATGACACGTAGCAATTACGCTTCACGTGATGAAAGCAAAGACGTACTCCCTTGTGCACGAACGAATGATAGACTCTATTGATGGTTGGAAAGATCCAGATGAGAACAAACACAAGTGGGTACAGCCACAAGCGCCTGACAAGCCAATTGACTTGTTGCTTTCTTCTGTCACCGGCCTCGTAGTTAGCTTGCTGATAAGAAAGCAGTGTTAGTAACAAAAAAGTGACGTTATCAATGTTACCTTTGCTGTTCTCAAAATTGTACGTAAAATCGCAACGTACATCACTATAAGTAGTACAATGCACAAATACAATGGCGCATAAAAAACAACGAGACGCCATATAAATCCTGCCTCATGCACATCATTGCTATTGTATACGCTAATCCAGCACCTATGTAGCCTAACTTAGCAACCTGTCTAGCTTTTCAAGCCACTACTACCATACCAGTAATTACGATCCCCTTTCTTTCCATATGCCTGTGTACTCATAGGTAATACTGCAAGTGCTATCGCTCTTTAGGAATTCTTATAAAAACAGTTTACGTACTGACTGACATGGTCCACACGAATATATGATACCTGCAAACATATGTAGCACAACAAAAAAGACTGGAAAAAACCCGAAAGTACCATTTCTCAAGATGCCGTAAGTGAGTAACGTGCATTACAACAACAAGGAATAAGTTGAAAGCAATGACAATAGTCCACAAGCAAACGGCTAAATCAAATATGGCCATCACAATTCCTTGCGTGTAACAAAGACCTACACAATTTTTTTTTTGAGAAAACAGAACACGTGCGTTACACAAGCCGAAGAACTTGACGTAGTTTTAACACTTTACAAAACGCACCGCTTTCGTCATTAGATTTCAGGTCTTTGTTTGGGCCAACTCAGAATAAAAGCAATAGCGAAAAAAAAATCAGACACCGTCAGAAAGAATACCAATCTGCTTGAAAGGTGCTTCAGCATCCAAAATAAAGCATACTAAGCGTGTCAGGGTTTTTTCACGTTTTAAACGAAAAACAAGCTAACACTTACCTGCAAATTATAAATAATGATCCCAGTAGCGACATACAAGCTGTCGTAACTATAACAATAACTAAAATGTCTTGCTCTTGCCTGGTAGTATTTGATACGTGGTTCAGTGTTATTCGCACTACCATTGAAAAAGGGCG
>JALMLS010000219.1:0-18444 GCA_038496445.1 Trichosphaerium sp. ATCC 40318
TCAAAGGTGCTGTTGGTTTACTTCAAAATCACGTCTCTTAACCACTGACACTGTATGTAGGAGATGATAAACTCAATTTCGGTACGAGAGCTTGTGTTTGGTGCTTAATACTGATACCGTGATTGGATGACATTGATGAGTGCGGAAGGTTTAACCTACAGAGATCAAAAGACGTATATCGAGCCACCTAAATGGAGTTTGTACTTTTTAATTTTAAAGTATTTGTGACAGCTTCATCATGTTCAAAATAGTTTCGTAGAGTATCTAACCGACGGTTATTTAATCCACACAATACAGATAATGTAAATTGCAAGCGTCAGAAGAAAAGCTGCTTACCAAATCGCGGAGCTTGGCTTGTTCGTCCTTATCCAAACCTCCATTGGTGTAAAAGTCTCTATGAATGTATATTAAGCGGCAAAAAGGGGGTTCGAATGGCGGAGCGGTACCTGGTCTTCGCTTCTTTTGGATAATGCGTCTTTAGCCAGTGGAAGTATCCAGCTGCTTGAAATATTTGTATCCATTCTGCGCTTATTTGCGATTTTAAAGCTTCCATATCTTCACGAACGTCTCCAAATTTTTTCTTGTACTTGTCAACCGCAATATCGAAACTTTTGTGTATCTGTTCCCGATTCAGCTAGGCACCTAGAGTTAGGTACCGCCTAATATGATAGCATCGCACCCATTCTGTGTTGTTGCTGGCAGCGTCACCTTGTAATCGCATGTTGTCTCGACCCTTTTAGGTGGTAATTAATTACGTGTTGCGCGCACGGTTCTCGAGTTTTCAAGACAAACCTGTACTCCATCTATAGGCAATCTTTCCACAGCTCCATCACCCACGTGTTTCTGTCTTGGGCTTAGTGATTGCTCTTAAAGTGTAATGGAGTCATACCGACCGTCTACGAGCCTTCTTTTGTTTTTTACGCATAATTCTGTTGCCATTCTCCATGTCTTCAGATTTACCATATGCTTTATCCCCTATGTCCAATGACACGGCCTATCGCAAATCAGAAAACGGTGTTGAAGTTTCACGCACGGTCGAGTGTCGAGAACGTCTTCTTGCCTTGTGGTTTTCGTTAGTGCAGCTACAAACTATTGTCGTACGCGCTTGGTAGCGGGGTAGCTGTTTTTACCGTCGTGGTCGTTAGGTATTAGCAACCTGTCTTGAGCATGCCTGGTGCCTGCCATCGGTATTTTCTGAAACACGTGTTTATTTTCAGGTGTAGCTTGTCTTCACACAACGAATTTTGGATATGGTGTAGCTGTTTGTTACAGATATAATTGGATTGGTACGAATTGACAAGTATTGACTTGATAAACCACAATGAGCGTATAAGATTGACTGTATAAGCGCTAGCGAGAAAATTTAGCCAAATTCTCACGGCATTATCACGTGATGTCGGATAAAGTGACTAGGCCTCATACGCTTATTTATGCGTAGAAAAGGAGACCTAGCGTATTTACAAGGTCGTTTGTGGAGTTATACCAGAAAGGGGATATTATAACTTCTTACATGAGTTTTCGCTCAACCTTAACACCTCAATGACAACAGCTACAAAGAGAGTACATTACGACGCACTAAAATTACGTAAAAATTTCCAAAGTCCAACGCTTTTACGTGCGCTTCATGATACCTACACACCTTTACCACGTAATTACACATCACCTTGGTATTTTAGACCAAATGGCTCTTTAACAGTTTTGTTTAATACCAAATTTCACGCCTGTATACGTTGTATTGGCATCTCTGCAGATAAACAACACCAACAGATAACATGTCTTTTCTGTACAGTTTCAAATTATTTTTGTTTTGATTCCTATTTACATTTTTGACACTATGTAGTAAACAACAGCAATAAAAATGTTCTTTGTTTCTGAAACAAAGAAATATGTAAATTCCCTGCTTGTAATTGGTTTTCTACATTGTAAAGTTATCATCCTTGTCATGATTGTCACTTATATTGGTATTTCTTTAGTAATAGCACTGCCATTGTAAAGAGGATGCAAATTAATGTCTTTATCAGGGCTAAACAAGGCTTTGCCTTAAATATAAAGGCATTTTTCAAAATCAAGCATTCATGGCAAAAATCAGGCATTCAAAAATGTCAAATGCCTAATTTTGCAAAGGCAATAGCAACAAAAAAGAAAAGCAAGCATTGAAATAAAGCTTTATTGGGCATTGTCTTAATTGTTGCAATGGTTTGTTTTTTTTTAGACAATGCCTGCCCTAGTTTTTTTATGCATTGCCAGCCTTAAATTTACAGGCAATAACTAGGCATTGGTTGTGTACACATTGTACATTAATGGTACATTGGTTTAAGGTAAGTTTCCACCACACCAACACTTTCTGACATTTTTTTCCATTTACTACTGACAATTTATATAGACAATATCACCACACACTTTAGTATTTTATGGTTTCTAATGAAAGTATTGTAATTTGAACCACAGCACCCAAATGCATCTATGACAGGAGTACAGGTACTTTACACCATTTTTCAGTCCATGAAAAGTATACCAATAATTTGTTAATTTTTTTTTCTAGCTAGGGTGATCCCAAATAGTAATCCAGCGATTCCAAATAGTAATGGATCACTTTTTGGAATTGCAGGTTTACTATTTCAAAGTACACGCATTTTATGGAGAATGCGTGTATCTGTTGTACTAAATAAAGCAAGCCTCACATGATACAAATGAAGTCATTGAGTCCTTTCATACTTTCTTTTACTTTTATTTGTCTGTGTTGCATCAAGCGACCCAATCGCAGATACATTGATGTCAAAAGGGTTACATAGGAGTTGCACCTACCACTCTCAATGGGAAGACAGGATGCCACCTATTAGGCGGACCATAATTGTGCAGTTATGACCCAGCTGCCTGAAAGGAGTGATCAGGTCAAGTTGTAAAAGCTGACCAAGTTTGTTGATGGTTGATAATAATGTTAGCTGGGATGAGCGCTTGCAGGCGCTCATATTTGTATTTGTGATGAATAAACGTCAGGAACATGTGCTGTCACTGTGTTGAATAGAGTTATATTCCAGCCAGACAATTTTGAGAATCACCAAAAACTCAATTTGTTGCTTGGTTTGAGTTTACCTAAGTTGTTTAGTGTTAAAGTTGTATTTGAAAGATAGTTTAAGCGTAAAGTGTAGAATAGAGATGAGATTGGCCAAAGAAGAATTGAATAAAGACCAACAGTGGTGGAATCGGACAGAACACGAATCGCACGTTTTGGGCACGTTTTGGGCACGTTTATTTTCCACGCAAAAGACACGTTTTGGACACGTTTTGGGCACGTTTTTTTTCCACGCAAAAGGCACGTTTCTCTTCCACATGCTGGCCACGCAAATCGCACGTTTTGGACACGTTTTGGGCACGTTTATTATCTACGTTTTGGGCACGTTTTAGGCACGTTTATTTTCCACGTTTTGGGCACGTTTTGGGCACGCATAAAACACCACTTTATAGAGGAAAAGAAAATAACGATTTATTACGATACATAACACATAACAATTACAAAGAGGTTTGGTACAATTATTACAAACTTTACATAAAACTATCCCCACATAAACAATACCCAGTTTATATCAACCAACTTCATGTTTTTGCCATTTTACCTGCTTTTTTCACCAATCCTGCCTTATCGTAAATACTTAAGCAAGAACTTACCTAATTAGGCAAAAAATCTCAAATCCAATAATCGTCTTTAAAAAGAGGTTTAGTGGAGTTATTGAGCCATAATATCCTTAAACTACCCTAAATACCTATTTTCTATCGTTTTTGCCTTAAAAAGGGGCACCGAACCCCAAACCACCACGAAACCATGCATCGTACCTAATAGTGGGCCATGCTTCGTTTTTTAAAGGATTCGTACTAGTAGACCTGAGTTATTCACGAAAAATAGAAAAATCAAGAAATTGTTGGTTTTTGGGTATTTTTAGATTTTTTCGCCTACTTTTAGAGCCATGCCAATACAAACCTAACTACTGCTTACTTGGGTGAAAATACATGTTTTATTGTTGACGATTGGAGGCGATCGGCTTTGGGGTGAGATGGTTGAGTTTTGAGTTTGTCAATTTTTTTATTTTGAATTTTTCTCCAAATTTCTATTAAGGACAGGTCATGGTTAAAACACGCAAATGGCACGTTTTGGGCACGTTTATTGCAAATATACAACACGCAAATGGCACGTTTTGGGCACGTTTATTTTCCACGCAAATGGCACGTTTTAAGCACGCGTATTTTGTCCGATTCCACCACTGGAATTCCTACACTTCCAAATACAATGCATAACAAAACTGTTTTGTATAGCTTTTTCTTTGTTAGATGAATATTTCAAAGTATAGTCAGACCATCCATTTAGATTTGGTGAGATATGTTTGACAAACATACTTCCAATAGCTTTGGCATAGTTTCATTCAAAAAAGAGACAATGACATTGTAAAGGATACACTGGCTATTTGTGTGTCTGGCAGAAAGTAATTTTTTTGAAATCTCCAAAATATCATGTGATTTGTTGATTCTCCTTAAAGAACTAACAGAGTTAAGCATTTTGTGAACCTTTCAACTGTTATCAACATAATTTTTAGTGTAAAAGGCCATTTTATCAGTAAGTTTGGGTTGGCACAATAAACCCACCTTTTTTGAAAAAAAAAAAAAAAAAGTAGGTTTGGGTTGGGTTGTGTTTGACAATGTCAGATACTTTAACATACCTTTGACTAAGTACGTACCACATGCAGGTTAGGTACATGTCAAAAGTATGTGTCACAGTACAAGGCAAAAGTATGTGTCATATACAGGTTTTGTATATGCCAAAATCTTGATTACAGTACTGTTACAGCAAATAACATAATCAGAAACACAGCTGTAGTACTTGATCCAATGGAAACAAAACATATTTGGAAAATCATTACAAACATACCATGCCAAATTAATGGTTAAATAAAATACAATTTCTCAATAGTATGGTTTATTATGATGTACATAGTAGAAACTGTTGATACAGTTCTTTTTGTACAATTTTACTTATTTTGTTTAATACGTACGTAACACGTACATGCCACATACGTATATTGTACATGTGAAAAGTACGTGGCACGTACATATATTGTACGTGTGAAAAAGTATGTGGCACGTACGTATATTGTACGTGTGAAAAGTACGTGGCATGTACGTATATTGTATGTGTGAAAAAGTACGTGGCACGTACGTATATTGTACGTGTGAAAAGTACGTGCCACGTACGTATATTGTACGTGTGAAAAGTACGTGCCACGTACGTATATTGTACGTGTCAAAATCCCGATTTCACTACTGTACCATATCACCAGATTTAAATGATACTTTGAACAGTAGTAAAATCGGGAGTATGGATAATGTACGGATAGAGTACGGGTCAAAATATGTGTCTACACAAAATAGTAAAAACGATGGATTGGTTTATTGTTTTCTTAACTATTACAAGTACATTTACATTACAACACATTACAATACATTACATTACAACCCCATTACCACTAAACGACCATGTTTTTGACCTGTTTGAGGAGATATTTTAGACATCATGCCTTAATTGTCCTAAAACCCAACTTAATATCCACAACTTAACAACTATTTCAGAAAAATGCTTGAAACCCATAATCACCTTTAAAAAGTGGTTTAATAAAGCTTTTAGGCCATAATATCCTTAAACTACTCCAAATACATATTTTCTGTCGTTTTTGCCTAAAAATGGTGAGCTGATCCCCAAACCACCATGAAACCATGCATTGTACCTAAATATACCTAATGCTACATTTTTTGAGCAGTTCATACAGTCAGTCCAAAGTTATTCAATAAAACAACAAAATTCAGCAAAAGCTACATTTTGCACTTTATTAAGTTTTCTCCTCTACTTTTTAAGTAAATGTCCTAATAACTATAAAACACCATCTTCTATTAAAAATACATGTTTTTGTACCTTACAATTACAAGCTGCCATTTAATTGCAGTAATTTTTTTTTGGATTTTTTGATGTTTATGTGGGGATAGTTTTATGTAAAGTTTGTAATAATTGTACCAAACCTCTTTGTGTTATGTATTGTAATAAATTGTTATTTTTTTTTCCTTTATAAAGAGGTGTTTTATGCATGTTCAAAACGTGCAATATGCGTGGCAAATATGTGTGTCCAAAACATGGAAAATAAATGCACCCAAAACGTGCCCAAAACGTGTGATTTGCGTGGCCAGCGTGGAAGAGAAACATGTCTTTTGTGTGGAAAAAAAACATGCCCAAAACATGTCCAAAACATGCCTTTTGCATGGAAAATAAATGTGCCCAAAATGTGCCCAAAACGTGCGATTCGGGTGTCGTCCAATTCCACCACTGTAAAGGGTTTTTTTTTAATACATTACTTTGTTTTTCAGACTGTTTTACGACTAATGAACTAGATTTTATTTATTTTTGTACTAATAATAATTATTTATTTGTTTTTATTGTTATTGGTAGAGAAGCTGTGCAAAACCATTGCAAAGACTGCTGCAATTTCAATTGCATGTACATAAAAAACACTGTGAACAGCACAGACATGACAACTCAGGAGGTGACAAAGTGGCTCTCTGAGCACTGTGTGGAATTTGTGCATGAGAAGTATAAACTTCCTGATATGCATAGCTTTTTCTTTGTTAAATGAATATTTCAAAAGTATAGTCAGACCATCCATTTAGATTTGGTGAAATATGTTTGACAAGCATACTTCCAATAGCTTTGGCATAATTCCATTCAAAAAAAAGACATTGACATTGCAGAGAATACTGGCTATCTGTGTTGGGCAAAAAGTAATTTTAGTAGAAATCTCCAAAGAATATCATGTGGTCTGTTGATTTTCCAGACTTAAGCATTTTGTGAATCTTTAAACTTTTATCTAACATATTTTTTAGTGTAAAAGGACATTTGATATCAGTATGTTTGGGTTGTGTTTGACAATGGCAGCAGTACTGGAATCGAGATTTTGACTTTTACTAAACCTGTACAGAACCTGTACTTTTGACCTTACCTAACTCATACAGGTTTCATACCTGTACAAAACCCTTACATGACCTGTACTTTTGACCCATACTTAACCTGTACAGATTCCATATTGTTGATCTGTACTCTACCCGTACAAGATCTGTACGGGTAGAGTAAATAATATGAAAAATTGTAATTATTGGATACAAAACATACCCCTCTTTTCCCCATACAATGTATATGTACACATATACCACATGTGTGCCAAAACCACAACCATCAGTATACACTTGCAATTAAAAAAAATGGCCATCATATTTGGATTTGGAGATCAAAAAATCCAAAAAAAATTACTGCAATTAAATGGCAGCTTGTAATCATAAGGTACAAAAACATGTATTATTAATAAAAGAGGGTGTTTTAAGGTTATTAGGGCATTTACTTAAAAAGTAGAGGAGAAAACTTAATAAAGTGCAAAATGTAGCTTTATGCTGAATTTTGTTGTTTTAATAACTTTGGTCTCACTGCATGAACTGCTCAGAAAATGTAGCATTAGGTATATTTAGGTACAATGCATGGTTTCATGGTGGTTTGGGGATCAGCTCACCATTTTTAGGCAAAAATGACAGAAAATATGTATTTGGAGTAGTTTAAAGATATTATGGCCTAATAGCTCCATTAACCCCTTTTTAAAGATGATTATTGTCCAAAACATGCCCACTCCATGTTTTTGCAGTTTTGCCTCAACCTAACTACTGCTAACTTGGGTGAAAATACATGTTTTATTGTTAGCAATTGGAGGCAATCTGCTTTGGAAGATGGTTGAGTGTTGAGATTGACATTTTTGTATTGTTAATTTTTTGGACAAATTTCTATCAACAGGTCATTGTTAAAACACAAATGGCACATTTTGGGCATGTGTATTTTGTACACTTCCACCACTGCTGTAACTGTAAAGTTTGTTTACATAAACCATAGTTATTCACTTGTTTCCAGCTTTTAAAGAAAGTTGGTACCAACAAATGAACCAAGTTTTGACAGCTTTGACATTGACAAAATTTTTTTACATCCATTGCAGAAAATTTAATGGTAAACAATTGATAAAATTGGCATTGATTTATTATCATCTACAATGTTTACAACTAATATCTGATATCACTGCCACCGAACGAAAAGCCGCTGTTACCACCGCCTCCGCCGTAGTTGCCACCGTAGTTACCGCCTTGAGAACCACGTTGGTAGAAGTCAGGGTTACGACTACGAGCACCACCGCCACCGTAACGGCCACCGCCGCCTCCTCTGCGCCCATAACCGCCTCTCTTACCAGGCTTGCCACGGGAATAGCCACCACGGCTAGCAGAGATTGATGCATCTTCTAACCAAGGAGGAATTTCCTGGCTGGCGCTTGACAATAGCTCTACCAAGCCGCGAACAATGTTTCTGTTCTTATCGCAGTAGAATGCAGTAGCAAGTCCTTGGTTACCAACACGACCGGTACGACCGATACGATGAACGTAATCGGCAATGTCGTGGGGTAGATCAAAGTTGATGACGTGGGTTACCTGAACTAAAATGAGTATTGTGTGTACAAAGATGTAAAAATAAAAAAATTTTGACAACAAAAAGTTTTTTGTTTAAACCAAGTTTGAATGAATTGATTGACGTACATTAGGAATATCGAGACCTCTAGCAGCGACATCAGTTGCAACAATGATCGGTGTGCGTCCAGAGCGGAAGGAGTGTAGAGCAGCTTCTCTCTCTCTTTGCGTGCGGTCACCATGAATGGAAGTACATCCAAAACCTTGGTTGAATAAATAATCCTCGATGGCATCGGCGGAACGTTTTGTTTCGACGAAAACGAGGGTGAGGTTCTGGTTTGCAGTCTCATCACCGTGAGGGTAGCTGTTAGAGAGAATGTCCAACAAGACCTTTCTCTTTTCGTAATCGGCCACACGCAGAATCTTTTGCGTGATATTGTCGGTAGTGGAGCCCAACACACCGACACAAAGGAAAATGTAGTCATCCAAAAAATCTTGAGCGAGTTGTTGGATCACTTCTGGGAAGGTAGCTGAAAACATGAGCGTCTGACGGGTATTTGGCATATCATTCTCTTCGACAATGTGGCGAATCTGCTTCTCGAATCCCATGTCCAACATTCTATCAGCTTCGTCGAGGCAAAGGTACTTGATGTTGGCGAGTGAAACCTTTCCGCGCTCGATAATATCTACAAGTCGCCCAGGTGTAGCCACTAGGAGGTGGCATCCACGTTCAAGTTCGCGAAGTTGGCGGCGAATGTCAGAACCACCATACACGACAACACTCCTAATGTTAGAGCGGTACGTGAACTAAAATAGAACCAGTAAGTACAAGCAAGCCCAACAGAAAATACAAGTTAAATTTCAAAAAAAATTCTGAATCAAAAAAAAAGCAGAATTTTTGATGACGTGTTCCGCATACCTTTCGCGCTTCGAGTTGAATTTGAGACGCAAGCTCTCTGGTGGGCGCCAAAATGAGAGCAAAAGGGTGCGCCTTTCTACGACCGTAACCGCCGTAACGGTCATTACGGTCTTGAGGTTCTTTAGGCTGCAAGTCGTCTTTTGTCAAGTTCGCAATGATAGGGAACAAGAATGCAGCTGTTTTACCAGAACCAGTTTGTGCACATGCCATGAGATCACGTCTAGCCGTGACAATAGGCAGGGAATATCTTTGAACCGGGGTTGGGTCCTTAAAGCCTGAGAGGCCAATGTTGTGTTTGACTACAGGGCCAAGATCCGCCTCGTCGAAGGAGGATATTGGTTCAGGGGGGTCGTTTCCGGTAGCCTTGACCGGAATGTCTTTGTACTTGTTAAAGTTGATTCCGGGTGTGTGACTACTTCCACTAGTCTCCCCAAACAATTCTCTCTCAGTTCGAGGGTTTCGAGGTAACAGGCCATCTTCTCCCACACTTTTTGCAGCCCTGTGGAGAAAAAACAAGTTAGTCGCATGTCGTTTAAAGCGTGGGAAGCAAACACGTTTGAAAAGAAAAAAAAATAATCAGAATAAGGAGTTGCAAATTGAGCGGATTTTCTTACTCCAAGAATAAAAACACTTTCTGGGTTTTCATAGTGAAAAAAAAAAAAAGTTGCAAAAGGGCAAAAATTGTACTGATGGTTATCAAACTATCTATACTAAAAATAAAAACGCGCTGAAAATAACGCTCGATTTTTAAAAGTTTAAAGTTTAGACATGAAGACTTACTCTCTGTCATGAAGGTCTCCCTTCCATTTCGAATTTCCGCCGCCGCCACGTCGGTCATTGTAACCACCACGGTCTCCTCCGTAGCCGCCACGATCTCCACGGTCTCCTCCGTATCTTCTATCGTTGTAGCCACCACGGTCACCGCCGTAGCCGCCACGGTCTCTGCGATCATAGCCGCCGTAGCCGCCGCGGTCTCTGCGATCGTAACCACCGTAACCACCGCGGTCACCGCCGCGATCGCCGTATCCACCTCTGGAGCGACCAAAAGCACCGCGGTCGTCGTATCCACGATCGTAGCCGCCTCTATCTTGATCACCGCCGCCGTTCTGTGGCTGTTCCAAAATTCTTTTCCTTGCGTGTGGGGGTATGTAGGCTCCTCCTTGGTTTGTTGAAGCCTTGCTGCTCAAATCTCCATTAGAAGAAGATTGAACAGGTTGTTTTAGTCCATTCTCGTTGCTCATTCAATATTTAAATATCTACAAAAGTCGTAAGGCGGAGAAGAGGTGTGAGTTGCGTACTTTTTGATGAAAAAAGAAAACTGAAGAATTTTAGAAAGGCCCTAGGAAAAACCTCCGAATGCTCGGCCCAGAGTTATTAATAACGTGTAATTGCAATCTCATTTCGGTTTACGGTCTTAGGAAGCAATAAAATGGGTAATTGAACCCGTAAAACACAAGTTGCGAAGAGGTATCGCTGGTTTTTTGTTATTCGATGATTACTTTCAAAGAACAACTCCTTGTTTTTTATCTTTTTAGTCGCCATCTACAGTTTCTTCGGTGCTGGCGCGTTGGCCATACCGCGTAAAACGAAACAAGAATTCTTGAAATAGCTCTCTACTGCGTTGTGGAATTGCAGAAAAAAAAAAGAGCTGGAGGTCTTTTATTATACTGTACACTTGCTAAAACACCACCTAAAGCCCCATCTTATCTAATGTGGCGTGTCTTTTTGCGATGCCTTTCATTGCGTTCCAATTTATTCATTTTTGACTAATACTGCCGTCAGCGAACACACTATAACCAACGATGGCGTAGAGCTTGGTTTGAAAATAAACGTGGTGCGTGTGTGATGCGTACCTTAAGCACTTGATTATATTCGTTCTGGAAATGTATTGCGGCCTTTCCTCGTGGAAGCTAGAGCGTATGAGCGTGCCTAATGGAGGGTTTCTAGTTAACGTACCACACAGGAAATTTTTTTCTTGTTTCTGCCACTTTTGCCGTTTGTGGCGCGTATTAGACAACAAGTATCACCTTTTACATCCTTTCTGTTCGGTAGGACTTGCTCAGTTTTTGCTTTGTGCGAGTTACAATGTCAAGCGCTATTGATAAACGTACCAGCTTTGAACGTTATG
Source organism: Trichosphaerium sp. ATCC 40318 (assembly GCA_038496445.1). Taxonomy (NCBI): domain Eukaryota; phylum Discosea; class Flabellinia; family Trichosidae; genus Trichosphaerium; species Trichosphaerium sp. ATCC 40318. Next base: position 11,571 of record JALMLS010000219.1, read on the forward strand.
AAGACAGTGCCAGATTCCTTTGTCTCATCGAACATTTGGCGCAGTGCGCGTAAAAATTTATCTGGAGCGAGACGCATACGATTTTTACAGAACAGACGCGATACGGACAGATGCCACGTTTGTTTACATTTATTGACCGAGTGCTAAAACTATGTTGGACTTTAAACACCCTTCTTTCGAAAGTACTGTAACCGCATGGAAACGATACTCTCCTTCAGTCTCGCTGTTTTTTATTGTGTGGCATGCGCATTGCAGGTATTGGGATCGCTAAGCCGGGTGCAAGCTGTTAAATCGCAAATTTTTAGGTCAATGATCCTGATGCGGCGTTGTGGATGATTTTCTACGCAATTGGAGCAGGTGCGGTGTACTCTAACCGTTTTGAGAATTACCATTAACAATCATCAAGTGATAGCCGTACTTGTTGGACTACGATTACCCCATTCACACGCGCTAGCTAGGTACAGTACAATTCACACTAACAAACACGTGACACTTACACTCACCACCTTTTTTAATTGTCGGTCAGGTTTTATTCTATGGCTCCAATTGCTATGGCTGCATATTTGTGTTACGGTATGGCAGCTGATGGAACATTTAATGACATGCAAACGCAAGAGGTGACTACTTGGTTCGACCACGAGCAAGTACGAGAATTGGGTGGCGCGTTAATCCTATTCTTGGGCCTGCACTCTATTTCAGGGCAATCATCCACCACCAGCAGCAAATTGCCAGCGATTGCCATGGTTGTAGTTGGTGTATGTGCCACATACGCAGCCTTATATTCCAGATACGGCTACTATGGCAAAGCTGGTTGCGCTGCATCGCCGGATGCTACCCAAAGCCCAGAATTATAGTGCGTTTGCAAAAAGTACAGGGAGAGATTTTACAGATTTGTGTTATTGATAAAAGTTACATTAGTCACTTGTTTTGTTAAATGTCTACATTACGGCCTTCCTGCGCTCGCTAGATTGTATCCATAGTCACCCATGCACTGCATAAAATGACGCATTGTAGCACCTTGTATGTGTGGTTATTCCAGAGAATGTTGTTATGTGTGTGCGCTTTGGTTGGTACCTCCTTGTTCCTTTGCCTGTTGCTTTGCCATTTCAGCAATGTTGATGAGCTTCTTGATCGGTATCATGTCATTAAATGCAACAGCTATTTGCGCAAGTTCATCTTCTTCGAAGCCGCCCAACTCTTTCAAGACCTGCAAGGCAAACTCTATTAGTAACGTGCGACATGTACACTTGAGTACCTTTTGAACTTCTTCACCACCGCGTACACTAGGCATTTGTATGGTAGCGTGGAACACACCAGCAAACTCTAGTTGATTGAGCGTCTCCAGGGCAGATGTGGTCGCCAGAATGCACAGGCGCCGGCCCTTTGGTGGAATCTTTTTGAAGAGCACCAACAGAGCTTGCAATACTACATTTGAGAAGCGCGGTCCAATACCGACGTAGTCCAATAGCCTTTCGATATCGTCAACTATATAGCAAGAAAATAAATGTTAAATGAGGAGAGTTACTATGTCACACTCTGTACATACTACAGCGCACGTACCGACGATTACACTGAACTTGGATTTGTATGCGTCTTCAAAGACCTTGGCTATCTTGTCTACTTTGACACGCTCATTGCACCCAACCAACGCCTCTGGAGTGATCAATTTTACATATGGGACACCACTGCTAATGGCAAGAGAAGCTGCCAATGCTGTTTTACCAGATCCTGGAGCACCTGCAATGGTATATTAACATACTTTCTGCTGGACACACGATATAAAACAAGAAATGTCCAATGTCTAAGGTGACGCTGTTTTGTTGAAGACATACCGCATATACCAACAGTCAGTATTCTTGTCCTTGATGACTCCAGCATTTGCTTGATGAATCGTTGTCCTGTGGCCTGTACACGTGCGAACCTAGGTCCGTAATGAATGATGCCATTTGTAGCACCTACATCAATTCAGGTGAGACAAATACACAACTGTTTTGCTATGAGACAAGATATACGCACAAGAGGCAAATTGATCCTCAGAAACGCCAAAAGCTGGTTTGATTTCCTGTATTTGGTTAAAATGAATGGTATACCCCAAGGGGTTGACAGTGACAGCAAGACGTACATTAAGAGCCAGCGCAAAATCATCTCGCATGACCTTGATCTTGGACGGATCAACGGGCTTTGTAGGGTTCTTTGCATCTACGTGTCTGTTCATAGCATATGACGCCGCTGACTTTGAAACACCCTATAACAAAATGCGGATGAGGATTTGGAATGTTGGCAAAAGGGGGTTGTCAAGTCACAAATCCATTCTGGATGGGTTTTTACCTCAATTTCAGCACCGCTGTAATTTTTTGTGTTTGCAGCAAGATTACCAAGGTCTACATCACCGCCCAGCAACTTATGTTTTTTCATTGAGGCTGTGTGAATTTGGAAAATCTGCAATCTGCCTTGTTCGTCCGGTAATGATATCTCCATTTTTACTTCTAAACGACCAGGACGGAGGAGGGCGTCATCCATCATGTCTGGTCTGTTTGTCATACCAATCACCAAAATGTTGTTTAGCTCTTCCACACCATCTAGCTTTGCCAAAAGCTGATTTACAATACTGTCGCCAACGCCTGTGCCGCCTGCAGAACCACTCCCACGAGACTAAAATTACAAAATATTAAGTGGTGATAATGATAATGATCATGATCATGATGATGAGCAGAGAACAAACTTAATTTGTGTAGTACTACCCAATCACACTGGACATATGACGCACCTTGCAAATTGCATCAATTTCATCAAAGATGATAATATGTAAATCGCTCTCGTCACCCCTTTAGGTAACCCACGTCATCAACTTTGATCTACCCCACGACATTGCCGATTACGTTCATCGTATCGGTCGTACCGGTCGTGTTGGTAACCAAGGACTTGCTACTGCATTCTACTGCGATAAGAACAGAAACATTGTTCGCGGCTTGGTAGAGCTATTGTCAAGCGCCAGCCAGGAAATTCCTCCTTGGTTAGAAGATGCATCAATCTCTGCTAGCCGTGGTGGCTATTCCCGTGGCAAGCCTGGTAAGAGAGGCGGTTATGGGCGCAGAGGAGGCGGCGGTGGCCGTTACGGTGGCGGTGGTGCTCGTAGTCGTAACCCTGACTTCTACCAACGTGGTTCTCAAGGCGGTAACTACGGTGGCAACTACGGCGGAGGCGGTGGTAACAGCGGCTTTTCGTTCGGTGGCAGTGATATCAGATATTAGTTGTAAACATTGTAGATGATAATAAATCAATGCCAATTTTATCAATTGTTTACCATTAAATTTTCTGCAATGGATGTAAAAAATTTTTGTCAATGTCAAAGCTGTCAAAACTTGGTTCATTTGTTGGTACCAACTTTCTTTAAAAGCTGGAAACAAGTGAATAACTATGGTTTATGTAAACAAACTTTACAGTTACAGCAGTGGTGGAAGTGTACAAAATACACATGCCCAAAATGTGCCATTTGTGTTTTAACAATGACCTGTGATAGAAATTTGTCAAAAAATTAACAATACAAAAATGTCAATCTCAACACTCAACCATCTTCCAAAGCAGATTGCCTCCAATTGCTAACAATAAAACATGTATTTTCACCCAAGTTAGCAGTAGTTAGGTTGAGGCAAAACTGCAAAAACATGGAGTGGGCATGTTTTGGACAATAATCATCTTTAAAAAGGGGTTAATGGAGCTATTAGGCCATAATATCTTTAAACTACTCCAAATACATATTTTCTGTCATTTTTGCCTAAAAATGGTGAGCTGATCCCCAAACCACCATGAAACCATGCATTGTACCTAAATATACCTAATGCTACATTTTCTGAGCAGTTCATGCAGTGAGACCAAAGTTTATTAAAACAACAAAATTCAGCATAAAGCTACATTTTGCACTTTATTAAGTTTTCTCCTCTACTTTTTAAGTAAATGCCCTAATAACCTTAAAACACCCTCTTTTATTAATAATACATGTTTTTGTACCTTATGATTACAAGCTGCCATTTAATTGCAGTAATTTTTTTTGGATTTTTTGATCTCCAAATCCAAATATGATGGCCATTTTTTTTAATTGCAAGTGTATACTGATGGTTGTGGTTTTGGCACACATGTGGTATATGTGTACATATACATTGTATGGGGAAAAGAGGGGTATGTTTTGTATCCAATAATTACAATTTTTCATATTATTTACTCTACCCGTACAGATCTTGTACGGGTAGAGTACAGATCAACAATATGGAATCTGTACAGGTTAAGTATGGGTCAAAAGTACAGGTCATGTAAGGGTTTTGTACAGGTATGAAACCTGTATGAGTTAGGTAAGGTCAAAAGTACAGGTTCTGTACATTTTAGTAAAAGTCAAAATCTCGATTCCAGTACTGCTGCCATTGTCAAACACAACCCAAACATACTGATATCAAATGTCCTTTTACACTAAAAAATATGTTAGATAAAAGTTTAAAGATTCACAAAATGCTTAAGTCTGGAAAATCAACAGACCACATGATATTCTTTGGAGATTTCTACTAAAATTACTTTTTGCCCAACACAGATAGCCAGTATTCTCTGCAATGTCAATGTCTTTTTTTTGAATGGAATTATGCCAAAGCTATTGGAAGTATGCTTGTCAAACATATTTCACCAAATCTAAATGGATGGTCTGACTATACTTTTGAAATATTCATTTAACAAAGAAAAAGCTATGCATATCAGGAAGTTTATACTTCTCATGCACAAATTCCACACAGTGCTCAGAGAGCCACTTTGTCACCTCCTGAGTTGTCATGTCTGTGCTGTTCACAGTGTTTTTTATGTACATGCAATTGAAATTGCAGCAGTCTTTGCAATGGTTTTGCACAGCTTCTCTACCAATAACAATAAAAACAAATAAATAATTATTATTAGTACAAAAATAAATAAAATCTAGTTCATTAGTCGTAAAACAGTCTGAAAAACAAAGTAATGTATTAAAAAAAAACCCTTTACAGTGGTGGAATTGGACGACACCCGAATCGCACGTTTTGGGCACATTTTGGGCACATTTATTTTCCATGCAAAAGCATGTTTTGGACATGTTTTGGGCATGTTTTTTTTTCCACACAAAAGACATGTTTCTCTTCCACGCTGGCCACGCAAATCACACGTTTGGGCACGTTTTGGGTGCATTTATTTTCCATGTTTTGGACACACATATTTGCCACGCATATTGCACGTTTTGAACATGCATAAAACACCTCTTTATAAAGAAAAAAAAAATAACAATTTATTACAATACATAACACAAAGAGGTTTGGTACAATTATTACAAACTTTACATAAAACTATCCCCACATAAACATCAAAAATCCAAAAAAAAATACTGCAATTAAATGGCAGCTTGTAATTGTAAGGTACAAAAACATGTATTTTTAATAGAAGATGGTGTTTTATAGTTATTAGGACATTTACTTAAAAAGTAGAGGAGAAAACTTAATAAAGTGCAAAATGTAGCTTTTTGCTGAATTTTGTTGTTTTATTGAATAACTTTGGACTGACTGTATGAACTGCTCAAAAAATGTAGCATTAGGTATATTTAGGTACAATGCATGGTTTCATGGTGGTTTGGGGATCAGCTCACCATTTTTTAGGCAAAAACGACAGAAAATATGTATTTGGAGTAGTTTAAGGATATTATGGCCTAAAAGCTTTATTAAACCACTTTTTAAAGGTGATTATGGGTTTCAAGCATTTTTCTGAAATAGTTGTTAAGTTGTGGATATTAAGTTGGGTTTTAGGACAATTAAGGCATGATGTCTAAAATATCTCCTCAAACAGGTCAAAAACATGGTCGTTTAGTGGTAATGGGGTTGTAATGTAATGTATTGTAATGTGTTGTAATGTAAATGTACTTGTAATAGTTAAGAAAACAATAAACCAATCCATCGTTTTTACTATTTTGTGTAGACACATATTTTGACCCGTACTCTATCCGTACATTATCCATACTCCCGATTTTACTACTGTTCAAAGTATCATTTAAATCTGGTGATATGGTACAGTAGTGAAATCGGGATTTTGACACGTACAATATACGTACGTGGCACGTACTTTTCACACGTACAATATACGTACGTGGCACGTACTTTTCACACGTACAATATACGTACGTGCCACGTACTTTTTCACACATACAATATACGTACATGCCACGTACTTTTCACACGTACAATATACGTACGTGCCACATACTTTTTCACACGTACAATATATGTACGTGCCACGTACATTTCACATGTACAATATACGTATGTGCATGTACGTGTTACGTACGTATTAAACAAAATAAGTAAAATTGTACAAAAAGAACTGTATCAACAGTTTCTACTATTACATCATAATAACACCATACTATTGAGAAATTGTATTTTATTTAACCATTAATTTGGCATGGTATGTTTGTAATGATTTTCCAAATATGTTTTGTTTTCCATTGGATCAAGTACTACAGCTGTGTTTCTGATTATGTTATTTGCTGTAACAGTACTGTAATCAAGATTTTGGCAAATACAAAACCTGTATATGACACATACTTTTGCCTTGTACTGTGACACATACTTTTGACATGTACCTAACCTGCATGTGGTACGTACTTAGTCAAAGGTATGTTAAAGTATCTGACATTGTCAAACACAACCCAACCCAAACCTACTTTTTTTTTTTTTTTCAAAAAAGGTGGGTTTATTGTGCCAACCCAAACTTACTGATAAAATGGCCTTTTACACTAAAAATTATGTTGATAACAGTTGAAAGGTTCACAAAATGCTTAACTCTGTTAGTTCTTTAAGGAAGAATCAACAAATCACATGAT